>BDMB01000235.1:0-63974 GCA_016859785.1 Macrotyloma uniflorum
CCACACTTATTTTCAAACCAATTCCCAAAACAATTCCAAAGCTCATCCAATCTCAAAGGTTAGGTGTCATCATGGTTTTTCGACTTCAAGGCTTGTAATGAGCTAAAAATCATCAAGAAAAGTTCAGTAAAGCTCAAGGGGTAAGCAAAGGGAAATAATGCAAGGTAGGTAAATATGATCAAGTAGCTAAAAATCAAAGAAGGCCTAAATCATCTCAATAGTGCATGTGAACAAATAATATAAAAAAGAGTTAAGTCAAGTTCTAGAATACCAACAAACATCAGTGAATCACACAAGAAGGAAATAAGCTCAAATCTCACTAGGTTACATTCTACCGAAAAATTGATCCAAAACTAAATTTTCATGAAAAACTCACTAAACCCAAATGTAAGAAACACCTCTATCAAGTTTGAAAACTCCTACAAAGAATGATGAATCAAAAAGCTTACTCACAAACATTAAAAGTAAAGGAAAACAATGAAAAATATAACATAGAAGATAGGAAACAATCAAATTAAATTAAACAATACAACATCCAAATAAACACCCCACCCCACACTTTAAAGGACACATTGTCCTCAATGTGGAAGACAATAAAGTTTAGAAATCACATACCTTATGAAGCTTTCAAAGCACACAATTAATCAACCAATAACTTATTCCTATACAATTGGATCAAAAAGATGAATCATGGAACCTTTTGGTTCTCCTCATATACTTTAGCATTTAAGTTACCTGTGAAAGTGTATTCAACATGAGCAGGCAGCTGTTTTAACTCATCAATACCTTGTGGTCGCCGCTCTCCTTCCTCCATCTCTTCATTTTTCTTTTCCTTTTTCTCTTTTTTTTGTGCTTTTTCTGTTGTACCTGTAGAAAACAATTCAAATGAACTATATACATCATGATCAGTTAGAAAATTCGCACACTGGCCAAACTGGCCGAACATTATGTTAGAATCTATATCATCAAACTGTAACAAGTCAAGAGAGCTATCTACATCTACTATTTTATCTACCTCTAATGTTTCATCAGTAACTGTACAATCTATATCATCTAAAGTATCAACAGCAAACAAAGAATGATCATATATTACAGAGTGACCCTCAATCAGATATTTCAAAGCAGCAAAAATGTTAAAGGTCACTTTCTCTCCTCCAAACTCCATGGTAAGCACACCAGCATGCACATTAATTATGGTCTTAGCTGCCTTCGAGAATGGCCAGCCCAGAATAATGATAGACTGGTTGCTCTTCTTCTCATCATCCATGTCAATTATGTAGAAGTCAGCAGGGAATATCAACTAGTTTACCTTCACAAGCACATCCTCAAGAAGACCAAGTGGCTTAACTGTAGTTTTATTTGCAAGCTGTATCACCACATTGGTTTCTTTGAGTTCCCCTAACTGAAGCATCTTATACAAGGCAATGGGCATGACATTTATACTTGCACCTAGATCAATCAAAGCATTACCAAAAGTCAGATTTCCAATAGTGCAAGGGATAGAGAATGAACCAGGGTCACCACACTTCTAAGGCAGTGACAACTGTGAGAGTGTAGAGACGACCTCAATGTTAGCTCCTTTGTGTTTCCTCTTGTAAGTGCAGAGCTCTTTCAGAAATTTAGCATATTTAGGGACGTGTCTGACAGCTTCCAACAGGGGCAAGTTTATCTCCACCTTCTTAAAAATCTCCATCAACTCTGGATCCACCTCCTTTGGCTTTGCAGAACGAACTCTAGATGGGAAAGGAGGGGGAGTCATAGGTTTGGTACGAACAGGCTGTGGTGGGACATCTTCCTCCAGTGATTTGTCCTGGACAGTGGTAGGGATTTGAATTGGTACATCTTCAAACTTCACCTACTTAGCACTTCTTAGTGTAATGGCATTCAAGTCTCTGAAAGGGTGATTGTCAGTCACTCTCCAAAAAGGTTCTCTCAACAAATAAGATGTAGTATAATGAGAACCTGAGTATCAATCCTGGGAAGTAGTGAAAATAGGTGATGAGAAATGAATGATTCAATGAGGGAAATGAATGAAATGCAACCTAAATGCAATATTAAACTACAAATTAACCTAAAATGGAGAAGAATACTATATGCAATGGAATGGAATGAAAACAGAATGCAAAATATGAAAATGTGCAGAAACCACAAAACTGACCGAAATGAATAGTACCACAAGGTTAGAAAATCAAGCTCTAGGTCAAAATGAAATGGATGAAGAATGTCTCGGTCAACAATGGTCTAGAATGGTTTAAATGATGAATGAATGATATGGTAAAAATCTTGGTGCAGGAAATGTGAACAGAAATGAAAATGACCGAGAGTGAGAGCAAAACTAGCTAAAAGTTAGCACACTAACCTTGGTGAAAAATGATCTTGGTTAGAATGATGAAACAACTGCACAAAATGTTAGTTCACAAAAAAATACTAATATTTAACTAAGACAAGATGCACAAAAAATGTAAAAATAAAAGTCTTGACCGAGAGTCACTATAAAATGGTGCACAAAGTCTACCTCTCTCGGTCAAAGCAAAATCTACAAAGAATTAGCAAAAATCAGCTGAGTAGAAAGATTCAGAAGGTGGAAAACAGTTGAAAAACAAAGAAAACAGAAGTCAAAAATCACAAAATGATGGGGCTAACCGAGGTGAACAGTATGACTCGATTAGTGGCTAGTTGGCCTGACCGAGAGACAAGTGACTCTTCGGTCAGAGAAAAATCTGTTTATGGTTTTTGTGTTTTAAATGGACAGAATGAATGTAATGGATGAAAAATGGATGTATGCAAATTATTGACTGAGTGAAAATGAAGATGGTTCAATGAAAATGTAAAAAAATGTTTCTGACCGAGCTAGGAATGGACCAGAAATGAGTGCTCTCGGTCAGAGGCTAAATGGTTGAAGTTTGCTCTGTCAAGAATTTAATGGCATGCATGAAAAGTATGGTTGGTCGAGTGAAATGCAATTATTTTTGGATTTTGAGTTTTAAAAATGGTAGTTGACCGAATGGATGAAATGTTGGGGCGGTGGCTTCAAATCTGACTGAGTGAAATGGTGCACAAGGTCAAAATTCAAATCCAGTGGTAAATGGCAGATGCGAATGAATGAATGAATGCACCAATGAATATTTATAATTTTTCTGATTTTTCAGGGGGTTTTGAAGTGCTTAAAAAGTAAAATGAATGAATGTAAATGCACCTAAAACTACTCTAACCTAATACATGAAATCATAAAAGTGGCAAGGCTTTTAAATTCTACACTAAGAAAGCAATAACAAAAGTACTGTAAAACTAATCTAACATCCTACAATTCATCTACAATTAGCAAGAAATTAAAGAAAATCAAGAACTCAAGTTCAAACCATGATTGTCGTGCTCAAACCCAAACTTAGCTTATGTGATTCTTGAAATTGTTAAACCCTAATTTCTTCAATTAGAGAATTACCATAATAGTTTGCAAGCCTTAGCCATCATTTACGAAAGGCCTACTCAAGCTAAAGCAATTCAAGAACACAACGTCTAAGCATTGTGAGACATGCACAACCTATGATTCAAGACTTTTGTTTGGTAAATCTACTCTAAATCATCAAAGCAATTAAAGAAAAGCAATAAAGTGGTATAGAAGAATAGAAATCAGATCCAACACAAGAGAAACAATGGAGGAAAAACAATGGAACACATACACATGGTGGCGCTGATGAGTCAAATATTTATCATATTATATTTATCTAATTATGTTTTGTTAATGTTTATAAGATGTTAATAATGATAAATTAAGTGTTATTTGAGTTATTAGACCATTTGAGGCCTTAACACTAAATTGTGCATAAAAACAGTAAATTAAGCATTATTTTGTACTAACCCGAAACTGACATGGTTCACTGTTTGATTTATTGTAATTTCTATAGAGATCAAAATTCATTGATTCCAGTTTAATATTAAATTAGACATGTAGAGCTTTAAGCCAAAATTTGAAGCGTGCAAATTGGGCAAGAATTGAAGATTCCACACGCATTTGAAGTTGGCCCTTGAGCAGCTGAAGCACAAGCTCACACGTCTCATGAGTATAATGGACTTAAATTGGGCTCCTGGATTCGTTTGATCTCTAAACTAAGTGAAACTTGTTGGGTTGTTTAGCTAACTTAAAGGGCCTTAATTGGGCGCTGATTTCATTTAATATGAACTTGAATTGAAATTTATATAAACTTATTAAGTGAGGTTCACCAGGCCGGATTGGCCCAGTGAAAGTGTCTCAGTGTTTTATTTATGGAGAGCGTGCCACAAGGCCAAATGAAGTGGGAACGGTGGCGTTTTAAACTTAACTCATAGAGCTTTCTTGTGGATTTGAATCATCGCATTTGGAGTCAAAACGAAGAAGATATGCGAGTTTTAAGTCAGCTGAAATGCATTCCACGTGTGCTTGCGCGCCAAAACGTTTCAAATCCTATGTAACTTTGATTGTATGCATTCGTTTCTATTGTAATTAAGATGTACACTAGTATATATTGTAAAAACTGAGATCAGAAACATAAGTTGTAAAGTTTACATTCAGATCTAATGCAGAGCTTTTCGAATTCTCTCTCTTTTCTTCACGCATCCATGGCTTCCTTCATCTTCTACCGTGCGCATCATTGTTGCTTCATTGTGTATGTGTTTCCAATTCTTTCTTCCATTGAAACTCTTGTGTTATGATCTGTTATGTGTTCTTTGCATCTTCCTTTTACTGTTTTCTTGATTGTTTTGAGATAGAATTAGGTTTTTAACCGAACAATGTCCACTTGCATGGTGTTGCGGGCTCAGCATGGCTTGGACTTGGTTTCTTGGTTTGCCTTAACTAGTGAATGCTATCCGGATAGGAAGTGGAAGCTAGCAAATCTTTGTGTTTCCTAATCTGTTTTGGGACTCTTAATACCAAGAAAATCAAGAGCCAAGGGTGGCTCTAGGCGCGTTACCATTGCTTGCTAGGAAGGCGTTTGGTTGCTTTCTTTTACTTTCCATGCGCTTAGTGTAGTGATTTACTTGCTTTTGTTTAATTGCTTTAAAACTTGGCTTGCTTGTGAAACTGTGTTGGGGACTAGGGAGGAGTCTTTCGGACCTAGGATTGTGTGTGAACTACTTGGATGTCTTCCAAGGGATAGGTTAATTGGGCCCTAGCCATGGGTTACACCAATTTTAGGTTGTAGCACTCCCAAACCAACACGGCCTAGCTTGCTTGTCACGTTAGGATAGTTTTATTGCTTTCTTTAAATGCTTTTCTAGTGTAGATTTATGAGCTTTGCCGCTATTTTCAATTCTGCATTAGTTTAGGTTAGTCTTAAGTCCATTTCATTCATTGTTCTTCACTTTATTTCACTAAAACCCCCTCAAAAAAATAGAAAAATTGAAAATACTCATTGGTGCATTCATCCATATTCATTCATATATTAATACCTTTCATTTGCCACTATTTTTGGGTCTAAACCAGCTTAGTCATTTTCTAGGTCAGTTTTGAGCCAAAAACGCACCAAAACCATAGCATTGAGCCATCTCCCACTTAAAAACTCCTAAATACAAAAATAACATCATTTCCCTCGGCCAACCATGCATTTTATACATACCATTTCATTCTTGGTGCAGCAAAGTTGACTGGATCTAGTACTTGACCGAGAGCCACCCATTTTTGGCTAGTTTTGGCTAGTTTTTGGCTCGGTCAGAACTTGATCTTACATTTTGGCTTAGCCATCTTCAACTTTGCCCAAACCATATTTTTACCATTTCCTTCTTTCATCATTTAGACCATTTGTGCTCGGCCAGGGTTAAAAAAAAATAAAAAATAATTGCACTTGACCGAGTGGTGCACTTTTGGTGCACCAAACTTAGCCAAAATCATTGATACTCGGCCAACCCCCATTTTTGTACATATTTTACTAACCACGTCTTTGTAAAAAGTGTTTTTTTTGTTGTTTACTAACATTTGGTGTAGTTACTTCATAGTTTTGACCAACTTGAATTTTTGGCAAAGGTAAGTGCTCTTCACTTGAATTTTGAGTTGGTTAAGTTGTGAATTCTGTACTAATCTGTATTGCATCTTTTTAATTAGCATTCTGTTTTCCAGTTCATTCATATCATATAGAATTTAACCCCATTTAGGTTAATTTAGTTTTAACTTGATATTTTGGTTGCACTTTATTCATTTCATGCATTTTTCACTCATTTGAATCACTCATCTCTTATTCCTTTTTACTCTTTACTTCCACGGATTGATATCTTGGTTCCCACTATTACTACATTACTTATTTGTTGAGGGAATCATTGTTTGAGAAGTGTATTGCGACGTGCACTCTTTCAGGCACAAACTTGTGATGCAAGAAATGAGAGAAAAGCCATGGCACGAGAGAGAAGAGAGAAAACGAAACGCTTCTTTGATTAGATCTTGATTCAATACTTCAGCAACCGTGTTTGACATTGTGTTAAAGTTATTTATAGTCCTACTTAAGTTATTACAATAGAATTGGATGTAGGGAATCAAAATAAACTAAAGAGGAGTCCCAAGGGTCGCGCCAGCTCACAGATCAGCAACTTCAATGCACTTAAAACGCATGCAGATTACTCGTTTCATGTCCGAATTTGACGATTCAAGCTGCCTTCAAAAGCTCTCTAAGTTAGCTTCAAAAAGCCACCGTTCTCATTGAGTTTGGAGATCTGGCGCACTTTCTATAAATAAATCATTCATGCATGTTTGCTGGGCTGGGCAGGGCTGGCCTGGTGAACCTCACTTCAATAATTTATGGAAAATTCAATTTAAGTGATTCAAATTCTTGATTAAATTCCAATAAGTCAGCTAATCAATAATTCAAATCTCGTCCAATTTGGAGTCCAATTGAGTTCTGGATCTTAATTTAGGTGCTGATGACTCGTGGGACGCGTGAGCTGCACTTGTGCCAACTTAAAACTTGTCTGGAGAATACAATTGTGTTCCAAATCACACGCTTAAAATTTTTGCTGAAAACTGCACGTGTCTATTTTCATTTTCATCCAGAATCATGAATTTTGGATCTCTGCATAAATTATGATAAATAAAACAATGGAGCTATTTCAGTACCCGTTTACAATAAAACAATGTTAATTTACTGTTTTTATGCACATTTCTAAGCTAAGTCTTCCAACGGTCCAATAACACAAATACTGGTTAATTTATCTTTGTTAACAACTTATAAACATTAACATAACATTATTAGCCATTATAAATATGATAAAATTCAGTCACATTAGTCTCCCCTCAGATTTACTTTAGGTTGAGATGGGAGTGCAAAGGAGCCCTGTTGTTTCATGTGATTCAACTTAGTGGACAGTTGTCCAATCTGAGTCTACATATCTTTCGTACCAACCAAAATGTTCTCCAACAATTTTCCCACATCTGGATTGTTCTCCTGATGCACCACTGGCTGCTGCAATGGCTGCACATGCTACTGCTGGTTCCTGTAATTATTATACCTGGGCTGGTTATATGGTTGCTGGTACTGGTCTAAGCTAGGATAGGGCTGGTTTGACTGTGTGTAGTGCTGCTGCTGCTGTGGTGTTGCTGCTGGCCCTGATATCTCTACTACTGAGATGGCATGTAAGAACTACTCTTGCCTTGACCAGGTGCACCATATCTCAAATTCGGATGGTCCCTCCAGCCTGGATTATAGAGAAATAAGGATCATACCTCAGCTGGCTGGGCAGCATAGGTGTAAAAGCAAGATATTCTCTTTTCTCTTTGATGGTGATTATAATTTTCGAGGACGAAAATTCTTGTTGTTGGGGAGATTGTGAGAGCCCAATTTTGAGTAAACCCTAAGCCCAATTACTTAGAAAGGGAAGAGATTATAAATAGTTTATTTAACCCTAATCCTCTCATTTTTCACTCTTGTTTTTAGACAACCCTAATTTCCTTCTCTCAAATTTATCTCAATTCTAAGAATTCTCTTTCCATTATTATCTCTTTGAAAATCCGAGAACATCGGGGGAAAGAGCGTGAAGAGTAGATTAACTATATTCGAATAAAATTTCATTTTGAGATCTTTTAAAGGTAAAGAAAGCTAATTAAAAAAAATTATTCATGATTTATTGAATTATTATATGTGTTGATGTGTTATTATGTGATATTTATGAGAATTATATTGATTATTATATTTGAAAGTGTGATTTGGGTTTCACTCTGAGATTACGATCCAATTTCGGCTTAATTGTATTTTGAATTTCGTAAAGTGTTTTGCATGAAAGTTGTAGGCCTAGATGTTATCTAACTCCTGGATTTTATTTCATCTAAAAAGTATAAGTATAACTCAAGATACAATTTATTTTGTAATTCAAGGTCAAGCTGTCAGGAAAATTAATCGCTTTGAAATTACCAACACCTTTTGGGATGTTTTGGTTGCGAATTTGGGAATGTTTTCTTCATAAACATTTTAGCCCTAGATGTTAGCTAATCAATGGCTGTTATTTCACTTAAAAATAATGCTTTTGATAAGATCCGAGGTCCTGTTTTTGATACATGGATGGCGTTGAGGTGAAAAAGACTCAATTAGTCGGTTGTTATAAGACCCATGGTCCATGTTTATACATCAGGTGCTAACCTTAGATATTTGAGATCCATACAGTCTTCCGGAAGGCATCAGTTTTGATTGTGAATGTGTTTGATATGTGTAAAGTCTTTGATAGACCCTTACACTTGTATGAAATTTAATGCTTACAATTGAATGATTTTATGAATTCCATATGATTTATCTTGTTGTTTACATTAGCTTACCCTTTCTGTTTGTGTTTGTGGTTTTGTTGATACTGCAATGATCGTGTCTTGACACGGGAGCAGATAGCAATGCAGGTGAAAGCTAAACAATAACTTCAAAATGCCTAAGGGAGAATTATTTCTATGCTGATGAATAATTTCACGAAGCTTTTGTAAAGACTTTATTTTGAAGTGAAATTTTATGTATTTAGATGTTTCATGTTATATGATGTTTTGGAAATTATTAATAATGATTAGTAGATTTTTATTCCATTATAACAAAAAAAAAAGGTATATTTTTTGTTCGTTACAATAGGTGGCTGCATTGGTCTCAAATAAGTGGACTGTTGTCCTGCATACATAGCATCAATTGACTCTACAGCATTGGCCTCCTACAACTGAGGGCATAGATTTGTATGATGATCAATAGCTGTACAAATGCCACAGTTAGAATGCATAGGAGGCGTTTATTGTTGCTGTTGTGATGACTGAGTGGGCTGCTGTGTAAGAGCTAGCTGCCTCACCAGTGATGTCAACTTTGTCAGCTTGTTCTCCAGATGCATGGTATCATGAGTAGCCTCAGAACTCCACTAATCTCATGTAATCCTCTTCTGCTTTGTCTGGAATGAAACTGTTGGGAATTCTCAGCCATGTTGGAAATCAAGTACCTGGCTGCTATAGGCGTTTTATCCATCAAAGCTCCTCCACTAGCTGCATCTATCATGCTCATATCCATGGCCATTAGATCCTCATAGAAATACTGGATTAACAACTGTTCGTTGATTTGATGGTTAGGACAGGTAGCACACAATCTGTTAAAACGTTCCCAATACTCAAATAAGGATTCTCCCTACTGCTGCCTGATGCCACTAATCTCCTTTCTGATGGCAGCTGTTCTGGATCCAGGGAAGAATTTCTCCAGGAATTTCCTCTTCATCTCAGGCCAGGAATGGATGGGAACAGCCTGGCTGTATAGCCAGTCTTTAGCAGCGTAACAAAGAGAGAATGGGAAGGCCTTCATCTTCACGTGGTCCTCCGGTACATCAATTGGTCTCGTAGTGGAACATACCACGTGGAACTCCATCAGGTGCTTGTGAGGGTCCTCTCCAACCAAGCCATGAAACTTGGGCAGCAGATGGATCAGACCCGACTTCAGTTCATATCCTAGCATGCCTTCCCTGGGTGGTGGCACCTGTATGCAAAGGGGCTGGTAGTGCTCAGCGGGCACTGCCAGCTACTTCAATGTCTTCTCCTGTTGTGAGCCCATGTCTATCTTAGATGCAGTCGGGCTTTGACCTGTATTTATAGTTTCTGCATTTTGTTGTTCCTGTGTTCCCTATTTCGGCCTCTTAGGCAAGTTCTTGTTGAATGTCCTGGAGATCTCTGGATCAAAGGGAACTAGATCCTCCCCAGAAGATCAAGGTCATACACCAAAGAACCTGTAGAAAGCTGCAACAAAACAACACAAGAGCAAATGCAAATGCAAAATGCAATGCAACCTAAGCTATATGCAATGGAATGAACCAATCACAACTCCTACTTCGCCGGCAACGGCGCCAATGTGAAAGAGCAATATGTCGTGCTATGCGCTTTACAAATAATGATTCCCCTAAAGATAATGCAGTATAGTGGGAACCAAGATATCAATCTAGGGAAGTAGTGAGAATAGATGGATGAGTCATGAAAGGTCCAAAATGGGTAATGAAATGCATGAAATACAACTAAATGCAATATTAAACTACCAAATAAACTAAAATGGGGTTAGAATCCTATATGCAATGAATGGGAATGAAACAGAATGCAAAATAATGAAAAAGTGCAACAATCGCAAAACTGACCGTGGTGAACAGCAACACCGATCAGAAACCACACCACACTAGTAAAAAATGGCTCACTCGGTCAGAATGAATTTGAGAAAAAATCTCTCGGTCAAGAATGAAATGGGAGATTAGAAATGATGAATGAATGGTCCTGTAAATTTCTTGGTGCAGAAAATATGAAAGAATCACAGGGTTGACCGAGCAAAACTAAAACTGATGCAAGTGTTGTTCCAAAATGGTGTTACTCTCGGTCAGAAGCTAATCTACACAAAATGTCTCGGTCAAGAACTTAACACAGGCTATAAAACATATGGTTGACCGAGTGAAATGCAATTATTTTTGGATTTTGAGTTTTAGAAATGATAGATGACCGTGTAGGTGTGTATGCTGGTGCGGGGGACTCAAATCCTGACCGAGTGGAGTATGCACTTCAACCAAAATTCAAAATCAGTGGCAAATGCAGTGTGTGAGTGATGGAATGAATGCACCAACGAATATTTATGTATTTTTCAGAATTTTCCAAGGGTTTTGCAGTGCAAGAAAATTAAAATGGAATTTCAAACAAAATCAAACTAAGCTACACTACCTAGTGCATGAAAGTGAATCTAAACTAATGTGCTACAACCTTCACAAAGCTTAAGCCATGGGTGAATCCCAATTAACTCACCCCTCAAAAGACATTTGAGTGACCTAAGCCCCAATCCAGTTGAAAGAGACCTTTCCTCCCTAATTAAAATTCAATTCCAACCAGGTTTCAAAGCAATAAAATGGTGGAAACTCATCACCACACTACACTACAAGGCATGGAAAATTAAAGAAAGCAAAGAACTCAAATCTTGGAAAATGACTTCGGTGCTCAAGCCAATCCTATGGTGTTGTGATTCTTGACATTGTGAGAGCTTATCAACCGATTAAACAATTACCATAAAATGCACAGAATGCTTGCAAGCTTCACCGTCCAATCGGTAGGTTTCCACAAACTAGGTCAAGTCAAGACTACAAGCCAAGGCATTGTGAAACATGCGTCATCAATTTCCTTGATTATTGTTCTGTAAAATCTATCATAAAGCATCAAATCTTTAAAGAAAACAAGAAAGCATTGTGGAAGAAGAAGAAACAGATCCAAATCAAGAAGAACAATGGAAAACATACACAAAAATGGAAGAGAAGTGCAACGGAAACAAGAAACCCATGGCGCGCATGAAGAGTTGAGAGAAAACTAATTGATTGATCTACATCTGAATACAAGGCTTCAACACACCACTTTTTTTACATTAAGACAAGTTATTTATACTTTAGAAACTGTACAATTACTTATTACAAGGTTAATCAGCGTAGGTGATCCAATTACTTGAGAGAAACTCCAAGGGACGCGCCAGGTTCTCTTGAGTGGAGTAGCGTACACTTCAATCACGTGCAGTTTATTCGTTTCTTGTCCAAATTGCACGGTTCTGGTCCCCTTTGAAAGGACTACGAGTTAGCTTCCAAACGCCACCTTTCTCATTAATTTTGGAGATCTATAGAATTTTGGATAATTAATTTACTGAAGCATGTCCATTGGGAAGCCCTAGTGCGCTTAACAGCACCTTAATAATTTTTATAAAATCCAATTCAGCTCCAAATTTAGTCATTATGGATGCTATGGAAAGCTGAATTTGTCTAGTTTATCACATAAATTGAATCATAATTTTAAGAGATTTGTAGAAAAAATGATGAATAAAACAGTGAATCTATGTCAGTACCCGTATACAATAAGAGAATGCTAATTTACTGTTTTTATACAAAGTTTTGTGTTAAGGCTTCCAAAGGCCCAATAATACAAATCATGGTTAATTATGCTTTGTTAACACATTATAAACATCAACGTAACATTATTAGCCATTATAAGTATGATAAATATTTGTCTTATTACAACCATAAAATCACTCAAGATAAAATTACCCTCGATAAAATCACCATGAAAAAATCCCGTACGATAAAATCCCCTAGGATAAAATTACCCACTTTAAAATCTACCACCAAAAAATTAGCCATGATAAAATCACAACGACAAAATCAGCTACGATAAAATCACACAAGATTAATACACCATGATAAAATGACAATAGTAAAATCGCCTACAATAAAATCTACCACAATAAAATCACCCACGATAAAATCACCCATTATAAAATCAACCACGATAAAATCCACCCCAATAAAATCTCCCACGATAAAATAACCCGTAATGAAATCACCCACAATAAAATCACTGATGATAAAATCACCCACGATAACATCACACATGATAAAATTACCCATGTTAACATCACCCATAATAAAATTATCCACGATAAAATCCATCTCGATAAAATCCCCGCTAATAAAATCACCCCAATAAAATCAACCGTGATAAAGTCACCCACGATAAAATCATCTACGATAAAATCACCCACAATAAAAACAACCTCGATAAAATAACCCCGATAAAATTACAATGATAAAATCCCCAACGATAAAATCACGCCAATAAAATCACGCCGACAAAATCACCATGATAAAATCACCCACGATAAAATCATCCACGATAAAATTACCTATGATAAAGTCAACTACGATAAAATCACATACAATAAAATCACCCACGACAAATGAGCCTGATAAAATAACCACAATAAAATCCCCCACGATAAAATCATCTATGATAAAATCACCCGCGATAAAATCACCTACAATAAAATCAAGCACGAGAAAAGCACCAACGATAAAATCACCCACAATAAAATCATCCACGATGAAATCCACCACAATAAAATCTCCTCCATCGACAAAAACACCCATGATAAAATCACCCATGATAAAATCATCCACGATAAAATCCACCACGATAAAATCACCCACGATAAAATCCATCACGATAAAATCACGCACGATAAAATTGCTCAAGATAAAATCAAGAACTTTAAAATCTCCACTAATAAAAACACCCATGATAAAATAACAGACGATAATATCACACACGATAAAATCTCGTACGATAAAATCACCCACTATAAAATCACCCATGATAAAATCATCCACGATAAAATCATCCACGATAAAATCATCCACGATAAAATCATCCTCGATAAAATCATCCTCGATAAAATCATCCTCGATAAAATCCCCCACGATAAAATCATGCATGATAAAATCACCCACAATAAAATCACCATGATAAAATCACATACGATAAAATCCCCTAGGATAAAATCCACCACGATAAAACCACCCACGATAAAATCACATTCGATGAAATCACACACGATAAAATCAGCCTGATAAAATCACCATGCTAAAATCCCCAATGATAAAATCACTACGATAAAATCACCCACAATAAAATCAACCACGATAAAGTGAGCCCGATAAAATCACCATGATAAAATCCCCAAAGATAAAATCACCCACGACAAAAAGACCACGATACAATCACCACGATAAAATCACCACGATACTATCCCCCACAATAACATCCATCCCGATAAAATCACCCACGATAAAATCAACCACGAAAAAATCACCATGATACATTCCACCACGATAAAATTACCTACGTTAAAATCTCCGACAGTAAAATCCACCTCGATAAAATCACGCCGATAAAATCACCACGATAAAATTACCACGGTAAAATTCCCCACCATCAAATCAACAACAATAAAATCGCCCATGATAAATTCACCATGATAAAATCTACCACGATAAAACCAACTATGATAAAACACCAAAGATAAAATCACAAACGATAAAATCACCCATGATAAAATCACCCACGATAAAATCCAACCAAATAAAATCACCCCACGATAAAATGATCCACAATAAAATCACCCACGATAAAATCCACACGATAAAATCACCATGATAAAAATCCCCCACAATAAAATCCACCTCGTGAGAATACAAACGATAAAATAAACCACGATAAAATCACCCACGATAAAACTCCCTTGATAAAATCATCCACGATAAATCCACCTTGATCAAATCACACATGATAAAATCTCCAACGATAATATTACCTATGGTAAATTCACCCATGTTAAAATCCCCCTCAATAAAATTGATTTCCATAATATCAGCCATGATAAAATCACCCATGTTTGAATGACCACTATAAAATCACCATGATAAAATAGCCCATGATAAAAACACCCAGAATAAAATCAAGCACGATAAAATCCCCAACGATAAAATCACCCATGATAAAATCGCTCCGATAAAATCACCTACGATAAAATAAGAAAGATAAAATCACCCATGATAAAATAACCCACGATAAAATCCACCGCGGTAAAATCACCCACGATATATTCACCCCGATAAAATCACCCATGAAAAAATCTCCCACGATAAAATTACGCATGTGAAAATCACCCACGATAAAATCACCCTGGATAAAACCCCCACAATAAAATCTACCACGATAAAATACCCCACAATGATAAAATCACACACGAGAAAATCACAAACAATAAAATCACCCATGATAAATCCAGCCACGATAAAATCCACCCCGATAAATTCACACACGAGAAAATCACCCACCATAAAGTCACCCACGAGAAAATCACCCACCATAAAGTCACCCACAATAAAATCCCCAACGATAAAATCCACCAAGATAAAATCACTCACGATTTAATCCCCCACGGTGAAAACCACCTTGATAAAATCACCCTGATAAAATCCACCAAAATAAAATCACTATGATAAGACCCCCCACGATAAAATCACCCACTTAAAATCAACCACGATAGAATCATATACGATAAAATCAACCACAATAAAATCATCCTGATAAGATCACCACGATACAATTCCCCACGATAAATTCACTCATGACAGAAACACCCAAGATAAAATCACACATGATAAAATGACCCACGATAAAATGACCTACGATAAAATCATCCACAATAAAATCACCCACGATAATATCACCCACAACAAAATCACCCACGATAAGATCCACCGCGATAAAATCACGCCTGTAAAATCCACCCACGATAAAATCACCCATGATAAGATCCCCACGATAAAATCACCACGATAAAATTTGCCACAATAAAATCCACCTTGATAAAATCACGTAGATAAAATTACACACGATAAAATCGCCGACAATAAAATCACCCACGATAATATCACACACGATAAAATCTCCCACTATAAATAAAATCATCCACAATAAAATCCACCTTGATAAAATCACCCATGATAAAATCTGCAACGATAAAATCACCTACGATAAAATCACCCATGTTAAAATACCCCACGATAAAATCAACCATGATAAAATCACCACTATAAAATCACCTTGATAAAATAGCCCGCGATAAAATCCATCACGATAAAATCAACCGCGATTAAATCCCCGAAGATAAAATCACCCACAATAAAGTCACTCCGATAAAATCCACCACGATAAAATCACCAAAATAAAATACCCACCGATAATATCACACACAGTAAAATCACCCATCATAAAATCACCCATGATAAAATCATCCACGAAAAAATCCACATCCATAAAATCACCCATGATATATTCAACCCAATAAAATCCCACATGCTAAAATTTCCCATGATAAAATCAGCAACGATAACATTACCCACATTACAATCACCTACGATAAAATCACCCTCGATAAAATCCCCCACAATAAACTCCACCACGATAAAATCACCCACGATAAAATAACAACGATAAAATCACCATGACAAAATAACCCAGGATAAAATCACACACAATAAATTCATTGTGATTAAATCACCACAATAAAATACCCCACAACGATAAATTCACCAACAATAAAATCGTCGATGATAAAATCACCCATAGTAAAATCGCCCATGATAAAATCACCCACAATAAAATCCCCCATGATAAAATCACCCACGATAAAATCCACCTCGATAAAATAACCCCACAATAAAATCATATAAGATAAAATCACCCACAATAAAATCATCCTGATAATATCACCATGGTAAAATCCCCCACGATAAAATTAACCACGATAAAATCACCAACAATACGTCATCCACGATAAAATCATCCACAATAAAATCATCCACGATAAAACTCACAACGATAAAATCACCCCTATAAATTCCACCCCGATAAAATGGACCATGATAAAATCACCTATGAAAAAAATAGCACAACATAAAATCAACCACCTTAAAATCACCACCGATAAAATCAACCATGATAAAATCATCCACGACAATATCACAAGCGATAAAATCAGCCAAATAAAATCACCCACTATAAAATCAACAGGGATAAAATCATATAAGATAAAATCACCCACGATAAAATCAGCCTCATAAAATCACCCACAATAAATTCTCCCACATAAAAACCACCTCGATAAAATCACCACGATAAAATCATCACGATGAAATGAGCACAATAAAATCCACCACAATAAAATCACTACGATAAAATCGCCCCACGATAAAATCATATATGATAAAATCAACCACAATAAAATCAGTCTGATAAAATCACCCACGATAAAATCATCCACGAGAAAATCCAGCACGAGAAAATCACCAACAATAAAGTCAGCCACCATAAAATCATCCACAAGAAAATCACCCACGATAAAAGCACCCTAATAAAATCCACCCCGATAAATTTAACCTAATAAAATCACCCACGATAAAATCGACGAAGATAAATTCACCCACGATGAAATCGCCCAAGATAAAATCCACCAAGATAAATTCACCCACGATAAAATCGCCCAAGGTAAAATCATCCACGATAAAATCTCCACCTATAAAATCACCCCCGAAAAAATCACCAACATTAAAATCATCCATGATAAAATCAACCTCGATAAATCTCTCACGATAAAATCCACCACGATAAAATTGCGTACGATAATATTACCCACTATAAAATCACCACGATAAAATTGCCCACAATAAACTCTCGCACAATAAAATCCACCTCGATAAAATTAGCTCGATAAAATCATCGAGATAGAATCCACCACGACACCATGACCAATGGTAAAATCATCCATGATAATTGCACCCCAATAAAATCAGGCCGATAAAATTCACCACGATTAAATCACCTATGATAAAAGCACCAAAGATAAAATCACGTATTCGAAAATCACCCACGATAAAATCAGCAATAATAAAATCCACCGCGAGAAAATAACGTTTGTCAAAACCACCCACGATAAAATCACGCACTATAAAATCACCCCGATAAAATCGCCCACAATAAAATCCACCACGATAAAATCTCCCTCGATAAAATTACCCCTGAGAAAATTCACCACGCTAAAATCACTCACGATAAAATCCCACATGATAAAATTACCCACGAAAAAATCACCGTGATAAATTCCACCATGATAAAATCAGCCACAATAAAATCTCCCATGTTAAAATCCCCCACAATAAAATCACTACTATAAAATGACCATGATAAAATAGCCCACTATAAAATCCATCACGATAAAATCATCCATGATAAAATCCCCCAAGATAAAATCACCCACGATAAAATCACCCCAATAAAATCACCCACAATAAAATCACCAAAATAAAATCCCCACCGATAATATCACCCGCAATAAAATCACCCATGATAAAATCATCGACGATAAAGTCCACATCGATACAATCACCCACGATAAATTCACACCGATAAAATCACACTTGATAAAATTTCCCACGATAAAATCATCCACGATAAAATCTCCCACGATAAACTCCACCACAATAAAATCACTTACCATAAAATCACAATGATGAAATATCCACAATAAAATCTCTCAAGATTAAATCACACACGATAAAATCACCATGATAAAATCACCACGATAAAATACCCCACAACGATAAAATCATCCACAATAAAATCACCCATAATAAAATTAGCCACGATAAAATTCACCCCGATAAAATCGCCCACGACAAAATCACCCACCATAAAGTCACCCACGACAAAATCACCAACGATAAAAACAACTAAGATAAAATCACCCACAATAAAATCCCCCATTATATAATCCACCACAATAAAATTACCCTAGATAAAATCACCCACGATAAATTCAACCACTATAAAGTCACCCACGATAAAAACCACCTCGATAAAATAACCCCACGATAAAATCATATACAATAAAATCACCCACGATAAAATTAACCACGATAAAATCACCCACTATAAATTCAGCACAAGAAAATCACAAACAATAAAATCACCCATTATCAAATCATCCACAATAAAATCACCCACGCTAAAATCACCCCTATAAAATCCACCCCGATAAAATCACCTAGATAAAATCACCCACGATAAAATCACCCAAGATAAAATCAACCACCTTAAAATCTCCACCGATAAAATCACCCATGATAAAATCACCCACGATAATATCACACACGATAAAATCACCCGTGATAAAATCACCCACTATAAAATCAACTAGGATAAAATCATTTACGATAAAATCACACACGATAAAATCAGCCTGATAAAATCCCCCAGGATAAAATCACCCACGATAAAATCCAGCACGACAAAAATCACCAAGGATAAAACTAGCCACGATAAAATCATCCACAATAAAATCACACACGATAAAATCCACCAACATAAAATCACCCATGAGAAATAGCCCAACATAAAATTACCCACAATAAAATTACCACGATAAAATTGTGCATGATAAAATCACCCTCGAAAAAATCACCATGATAAATTCCACAACAATAAAATCACCCTCTATAAAAACCACCTCGATAAAATTACCATGATAAAATTTCCCCACCATAAAATCGACAACGATAAAATCACCGATGATAAATTCACCATGATTAAATTGCCCACGATAAAATCCACCATGATTAAATCACGCATGATAAAAACACCCAAGATACAATCACACACGATAAAATCACGCATGAGAAGATCACCCACGATAAAATAACCAACAATAAAATCCACCGCGATAAAATCACGCTTGTAAAATCCACCCAAGATAAAATCACCCACAATAAAATCACTCCAATAAAATCCCCCACATTAAAATCCACCACTATAAAATCTCCCTCGATAAAATCACCCCCGAGAAAATCCACCACGATAAAATCACCCACGATAAAATCGCACATGATAAAATTATCCATGAAAAAATCACCATGATAAATTCCACCACGCTAAAATCAGCCATGATAAAATCTCCCACGGTAAAATCCACCTCGATAAAATCACCACGATAAAATTCCCCACGAATAAATCACCAATGATAAAATCACCCATGATAAATTTAACCACGTTAAAATAACACACTATAAAATCACAAACGATAAAATCACCCATGATAAAATCCACTATGATAAAATCACCTATGATAAAAACACACGAGATAAAATCACACACAATAAAGTTACCCACAATAAAATTACCCATGACAAAATTAGCAACAATAAAATTAATCACGTTACAATCACCGACAATAAAATCACCCATGATCAAATCACCCTCGATATAATCCCCCACTATAAACTCCACCACAGTAAAATCTCCCACTGTAAAATCACCCATGATAAAATCATCCACAATAAAATTAACCTAGATAAAATCACCCACGATAAAATCTCCAACAATAAAATCACCTACGATAAAATCAACCATGTTAAAATCACCCACGATAAAATCGGCCACGATAAAATCACCCATGATAAAATCACAAGTATAAAATAGCCCACGATAAAATCCATCACGATAAAATCAGCCACAATAAAATCCCGCACGATAAAATCACCCACGGTAACATCACCGCAATAAAATCACCCACAATAAAATGATCCATGATAAAATCGACACCAATAAAATCACCCACAATAACTTCACCCCGATAATTCCCACGCTAAAATCAGCAATGATAAAATTACCCACGTTACAATCACCCACGATAAAATCACCCACGATAAAATCATCCTCGATATTATTCCCTAAGATAAACTCCACCACAATAAAATCACCCACGATAAAATATCCCAGGGTAAAATCACACACAATAAAATCACCATGATAAAATCACCATGATAAAATACCCCACAACGATAAAATCACCCACAATAAAATCAGCCACGATAGAATTCACCCCGATAAAATCGCCCATGAGAATATCACCCACGACAAAATCACCAACGATAAAAACAACTAAGATAAAATCACCCACAATCAAATCCCCCATGATAAAATCCACCCCGATAAAATTACCCTGATAAAATCACCCACGATAAATTAACCCACAATAAATCACCCACGATAAAAACCACCTCGATAAAATAACCCCACGATATAATAAACCACGATCAAATCACCAACGATAAAATCACCCACGATAAAATCATCCTAAAAAACTCACCATGTAAAATCCCCCATGATAAAATTAACCACGATAAAATTACCCACAATAAAATCACCCACTATAAATTCAGCACAAGAAAATCACAAACGATAAAATCACCCACAATAAAATCCAACGCGATAAAATCACTCCAATAAAATCCACCCCGCTAAAATCACAATGATAATATCACCCACGATAAAATCCACCACGATAAAAACACCCACGATAAAATCGCCCAAGATAAAATCAACAACCTTAAAATCTCCACCGATAAAATCACCCATGATAAAATCACCCACGATAAAATCAGCCTGATAAAATCACCATGATAAATCCCCCAGGATAAAATCACCCACGATAAAATCCGGCACAACAAAAATCACCAAGGATAAAACTAGCCACGATAAAATCATCCACAATGAAATCACACACGATAAAATCCAACGCGATAAAATCACCCTTATAAAATCCACCCCGATAAAATTACCCTGATAAAATCACCCACGATAAAATCAACCTCGATAAATCTCCCATGATAAAATCGCGCACGATAATATTAACCATGATAAAATCACCACGAATAAATTGCCCACGATAAAATCTCCCACGATAAAATTCACCTCGATAAAATTACCCCGATAAAATCACCAAGATAGAATCCACCACGACACCATCACCAATGATAAAATCATCCATGATAAATTCCACCCCAATAAAATTACCACGATAAAATTCCCCACCATAAAATTGACAACAATAAAATCACACACGATAAAATCCAACCTGATAAAATCACCCAATATAAAATCATCCACATTAAAATCACCGACACTAAAATCCACCGCGATAAAATCACCCACTATAAAATCACCCCGATAAAATCCGCCACCAATAAAATCCACCAAGATAAAATCTCCCTTGATAAAATCACCCCCAAGAAAATCCACCACGATAAAATTGCACATGATAAAATTACCCACGAAAAAATCACCATGATAAATTCCACCACAATAAAATCTCCCATCGTAAAATCCTTCCCGATAAAATCACCACGATAAAATCCCCCACGATAAAAACACCAATGATAAAATTCCCCACCATAAATTAGACAATGATAAAATCACGCATTATTAAGTCACCATGATAAAATCGCCCACGATAAAATCCATCATGATAAAATCACCCATGATAAAAACACCCAAGATAAAATCCCACACGATAAAATCACCCTTGATAAAATCTTGTAGGATAAAATCTGGCACGATAAAATCAGCCACGATAAAATCACCCATGATCAAATGATCCATAATTAAATCACCCATGATAAAATCACCCACAATAAAATTCGACGCGATAAAATCACGCCTGTAAAATCAACCCACGATAAAATCACCCATGATAAAATCACAATGATAAAATCCGCCACAATAAAATCCACCACGATAAAATCAAGTAGATAAAATCACCCCGATAAAATCACCCAGGGTAAAATCAACCGCGATAAAATTACCCACGATAAAATGGCCCACGATAAAATCTTCCTCGATAAAAGCCAGCATGATGAAATCACCCACGACAGAATCCATCACGATAAATTAAGGCATGATAAAATCCCCCAGGATAAAATCATCCACGATAAAATCACCCCGATAAAATCACCCAAAATAAAATCACCCATGATAAAATCATCCACGATAAAATCCATCCCGAAAAAATCACCCATGATAAAATATCTCACGATAAAATCACCCACGATAAAATTCCCCACGTTAAAATCAACCATAATAAAATCACCCTCGATAAAATCACCCTCGATAAAATCTCCCACGGTAAAAACCGCCACGATAAAATCCACCATGATAAAATCACCCACAATAAAATCACCCATGATAAAATCACAATGATAAAATAATGAGAGAGGGCTTTTTAAACCCTAGTGTCGTGCTAAGGTTCTCCTCAAATATGATTCCCTAAAACAAGATAAAAATGTAGTACAATGGGAACTTGAGTACCAATCTAGGGAAGTACTGAGTATAGGTGAATGAGTCATGAATGATTCAATGGGGAATGAATGAAATATGCAATGGTAAAATGATAAAATGGGGTTAAAATATGCTATGGAAATGAAACGGAATGTAAATTGGATGAAAATATGCAAAAATCACAAAACTGACCGTGGTGAACAGTAACATCGGTCAGCCACCAAGCCACAATCGGTCAGAAATGGTTTTCTCGATCAAAATGAATTTGAGAAAGAATCTCTCCATTAAGAAAGAAATGGGAGATAAGAAATGATGAATGAATGGTCCTGTAAAATTCTTGGTGCAGAAAATATGGAAGAATCACAGGGTTGACCACACAAAACCAAAACTTATGCAAATGTGGTGCCTAGAGTGTATGACTCTCGGTTAGATGCAAAACAAAGCAAAATGTCTCAGTCAAGAATTCAACACAGGGTACAAAACATATGTTTGACCTAGTGAAATGCAATTATTTTTGTGTTTTGAGTTTTAGAAATGGATGATGACCGTGTGGATGTATGCTAGTGCGATGGTTGCAAAACCTGACCGGGTGGAACTGTGCACTTTGGTCATAAATCAAAATCAGTAGCAGATGCAATGTGTATGAATTTTCAACTATTTTCTAGGGGGTTTGAAGTGCAAGAATATTAAAACAGAATTTCAAAGCAAAATCAAACTATGCTACACTACCTAATGCATGAAAGTGGCTCTAAACTAATGTATCTATTGGACCAGACCTAAAACTAAGCACCTAAATCATCTAAGAACAAATTAAAACAGTAAATGAAAGCATTTAAATCTACCTAACATGGATGCAATTGACTTCGAATTGGTTTGGAAGTGCTACAACCTTCACAAAGCTTAAGCCATGGATGAATCCCAATCAACTCACCCCTCAAAAGACATTTGAGTGAGCTAAGCCTCAATCCAGTTGAAAGAAACCTTCCTTCCCCAATTAAAACTGAATTACAGCCAGGTTTTAAAGCAATAAAATGGTGGAAATCATCACAACACTTCACTACAAGGCATGGAAAATTAAGGAAAAGAAAGAACTCAAATCTTGGAAGATGTTCACGGTGTTCTAGCCAATCCTAGCTTTTGAATTATCTCAAAATTGTGAAAACCTAATTTCTTAAATAAAGAATTCACCATAAAATGCAACAAAGTGCTCGCAAGCTTCAACAATCAATTACTAAAGTCTCTACAAGCTAGGTAAAGTCAACAATCCAAATCTAGGCATTGTGGAACAGGCGCAAATATTTCCATAGATTTTTGTTCCGTAAAACTAATTTGATTCATCAAGAACAGTCACAAAAACAATAAAGGATAGTGGAAGAAGATTCAGATCCAAATCATGAAGAACAATGGAGAAAACAATAAAGTACATACGTGAAATGGAAGAGGAGTGCGATGCAAGCAAGAACCATGGTGCGCAGTGAAGAACTTGAGAGAAAACGCAAATGGATTGATCTAGATCTGAATACAAAGCTTCAACAACACGTTTTTTACACTAAGATAAGTCTATTTATACTTTAGCTACTATACAATTACTTATTACAACGTTAATCACCCTAGGTGATCCAATAACTTGAGGGAGAGTCCAAGAGATGCGCCAGGTTCGCTTTAATGCAGTACCGTGCACTTCAAACATGTGCAGTTTATTCAATTCTTGTCCAAATTAAACGATTCCGATCTCTTTTGGAGGCTCTTTGAGTCAGCTTTAAAACGCCACCATTTCCACTAATTTTGGACGTCTAGCGAATTTAGGAGACTTAAATTACTAAAGCATGTCCATTGGGTCGGCCTAGTGCGCTTAATCCCACTTTGATAATTTATGTAAAATCCAATTTAGCTCCGAATTTAGTGGTTTTGAATCCTCTGAAAAAGCTGGATGTGTCTATTTTTTAATGCATCCAGAAACATAATTTTAGGAGCTCTATAGAAAAAATGATAAATAAAACAGTTGACCTATTTCAGTACCCGTACACAATAAAATATGGCTAATTTACTGTTTTTATACAGAGTTTTGTGTTAAGGCTTCCAAAGGCCCAATAATACAAATCATGATTAATTAAGCATTGTTAACACATTATAAACATTAACATAACATTATTAGATACTTTAGATGTGCTAAAAATCAGTCACATCAATTAACCAACGATAAAATCACTCACGATAAAATCACTCACGATAAAATAACCCACGATAAAATCACCACGATAAAATAACCCACGATAAAATCACCCATGATTAAATCACCCACGATTAAATCACTCTCGATAAAATCACCCACGATAAATTCACACTTGATAAAATCACCCACAATGAAAACCACCTCGATAAAATCACGGCGATAAAATCCCCCACGATAAAATCACTACAATAAAATTCCCCACGATAAAATCCCCCATGATAAAATCATCCATAATAAAATCCAGCACGAGAAAATCAGTCATGATTAATTAAGCATTGTTAACACATTATAAACATTAACATAACATTATTAGATACTTTAGATGTGCTGAAAATCAGTCACATCAATTAACCAACAATAAAATCACTCACGATAAAATCACCACGATTAAATCACCACAATAAAATGACCCAGAATGATAAAATCACCATGATAAAATAACCCACAACGATAAAAATCACCACGATAAAATAACCCACAATAAAATTACCCATGATTAAATCACCCATGATTAAATCACCCACGATAAAATCACCCTCGATAAAATCACCCACGATAAAATCACCCTCGGTAAAATCACCCACGATAAAATCACCCTCTGTAAAATCACCCACGATAAACTCATACTAGATAAATGACCCATAATAAAAACCACCTCAATAAAATCACGCCGATAAAATCCCCCACGATAAAATCACTACAATAAAATCCCCCACAATAAAATCACCCACGATAAAATCCCCCACGGTAAAATTAGCCTGATAAAATCACCACGATAAAATCCCCCATGATAAAATACACCACGATAAAATCACCCACAATAAAATCCGGCACGAGAAAATCCCAAAGGATAAAATCACCCATGATAAAATCACCCAGGACAATATCCCAAACGAAAAAATCACCCATAATAAAATCACCCAAGATAAAATCACCTACTATAAACTCAACCAAGATAAAATCACATACGATAAAATCACCCACGATAAAATCAACCTGCTAAAATCACCACGATAAAATCCCCCACGATAAAATCACCCATGATAAAATCACTCACGATAAAATCCAGCACGAGAAAATCACCAACCATAAAATCACCCACGATAAAATCATCCACAATAAAATCACCCACAATAAAATCCACCACGATAAAATTACCCTATCACCCACGATAAAATCCACCATGTTAAAATCACCCACAATAAAATCGCCCAAGATAAAATCAACCATGATAAGATCCACCGCAATAAAATCACACAAGCAAAATCCAGCCACGATAAAATCACCCATGACAAAATAACCACGATAAAATCCGCCACAATAAAATCCGTCACAATAAAATCCACCCCGATAAAATCACATAGATAAAATCACCTACGATAAAATCAACCGCGATAAAGTTACACACGATAAAATCGCAAACGATAAAATCATTCACGATAAAATTGTCCTCGATAAATCACCCATCATAAAATCACTCCAAATAATATCACACAGGATAAAATCTCCGACTATAAAATCACCCATGATGAAATCATCGACAATAAAATACACCTTGATAAAATCACCCACGATAAAATCTCCAACAATAAAATCACCTACAATAAAATCACCCATGTTAAAATCCCCCACTATAAAATTAGCCACGATAAAATCACACATGATAAAATCACCACTATAAAATCACTATGATAAAATAGCCCACGATAAAATCCATCACGATAAAATCAGCCACTATAAAATCCCCCTAAGATAAAATCACCCACAATAAAATCACCCTGATAAAATCACGCACGATAAAATCACCAAAATAAAATCCCCACCAATAATATCACCCGCAATAAAACCGCCCATGATAAAATCATCCACGGTAAAATCAACACCGATAAAATCACCCATAATAAATTTTCCACGATAAAATTACCTACGATAAAATTACCCACGTTACAATCACCCACAATAAAATCACCCACGATAAAATCACCCTCGATATAGTCCCCCACGATTAACTCCACAAACTTAAAATCTCCCACTATAAAATCACCCATGATAAAATCATCGACGATAAAATCCACCTTGATAAAATCACCCACGATAAAATCTCCAATGATAAAATCACCTACGATAAAATCACCCATGTTAAAATCCCCAACGATAATATCAGCCATTATAAAATCACCCCAACAAAATCACCCATGATAACATCACCAAAATAAAATCCCCACCGATAATATCACCCACAATAAAATCGCCCATGATAAAATCATCCTCGATAAAATCCACACCGATAAAATCATCCACGATAAATTAACCCCGATAAAATCACACATGCTAAAATTTCCCACGATAAAATTATCTGCGATAAAATCATCAATGATAAAATTACCCACATTACAATCACCCACAATAAAATCATTCACGATAAAATCACCCTCAATAAAATCCCCCACAATAAAATCACCCACGATAAAATCACCCTCGATAAAATCCCCCAAGATAAAACCACCCCCATAAAATCACCCACGATAAAATCAACAAAATAAAATCCCCACCGATAATATCACCCACAATAAAATCGCCCATGATAAATCATCCTTGATCAAATCCACACTGATAAAATCATCCACGATAAATTCACCCCGATAAAATCCTACATGATAAAATTTCCCACGATAAAATTCCTGCGATAAAATCAGCAATGATAAAATTACTCACGTTACAATCACTCACAATAAAATCACCCACGATAAAATCACCCTCAAAAAAATCCCCCACAATAAACTGTACCACAATAAAATCACCCACGATAAAATCACCTTCGATAAAATCCCCCACGATAAACTCCACCACAATAAAATCACCCACGATAAAATCACAACGATAAAATCACCACGATAAAATAACCCAGGATAAAATCACACACGATAAAATTCCCATGATGAAATTACCACTATAAAATACCCCACAATTATAAAATCACCCATAATAAAATCTGCCACGATAGTATTCACCTAGATAAAATCGCCCACGAGGAAATCACTCACCATAAATTAACCCACGATAAAATCACCAACGATAAAAACAACTAATATAAAATCACCCACAATAAAATCCCCCATGATAAAATCTACCACGATAAATTCACCCACGATAAAATCACTCACTATAAAAACCACCTCGAAAAAGTAACCCCATAATAAAATCAACCACGATAAAATCACCCACGATAAAATAATCGTAATAAAATCACCATAGTAAAATCCCCCATGATAAAATTAACCACTATAAAATCACCCACAATAAAATCACCCACTAAAAATTCAGCACAAGAAAATCACAAAACGATAAAATCACCCATGATAAAATCATCCACAATAAAGTCACCCACACTAAAATCCACTGCTAATAAAATCACCCCTATAAAATCGACCACGATATAATCACCCTTATAAAATCACCCATGATAAAATCCACTATGATAAAATCACCCACGATAAAATCGCCCAAGATAAAATCAACCACGATAAAATCACCCAAGATAAAATCCAGCACAAGAAAATCACCAATGATAAAATTAGCCACGATAAAAACATCCACAATAAAATCGCCGATGATAAAATCCACCGCGATAAAATAACCCTTATAAAATCCACCCCGATAAAATTACCCTGATAAAATCACCCACAAGAAAATCCACCATGATAAAATCACCAATGAGAAAATAGCCCAAGATAAAATCAACCACGATAAAATCGCCACCGATAAAATCACACATGATCTAATCACCTCTGATAAAATCACCAACGATAAAATCACCCACGATAAAATCACCCTCGATACAATTTCCCACGATAAAATCCACCTCAATAAAATCACCCCGATAAAATCACCAATGATGAATTACCCCATGATAAAATCGCACACGATAAAATCTTCCACGGTAAAATCAACCTCAATAAAGTCACCCATAATAAAATGCACCCTGATAAAATCACGTCAATAAAATCACCATGATAAAATTCCCCACCATAAAATCGAAAAGGATAAAATCACCCATGATAAAAGTACCCATGATAAAATCACGCACGAGAAAATCAATCGTGATAAAATTACCAACGGTAAAATCGTCCACGTTAAAATCAACTACGATAAAATCAACCATGATAAAATCTCCCATTATAAAATCACCTACAATAAAATCACCCATGTTTAAATTCCCCACGATAAAATCGATAACGATAAAATCAGCCACGATAAAATCACTTACGATAAAATTACCTATGAAAAATCACCACTATTAAATCACCAATAAAAATAGCCCACAATAAAATCCATCATGATAAAATAAGCCATGATAAAATCTCCCACGATAAAATCACCCACGATAATTGGATGTAATTTAAATATTGAAGCAGCTGGAGAGAAAAGAAAATTGGACCTACAGGAGCTTGAGGAGATTAGACAGCAAGCCTATGAGAACTCCAAACTGTATAAGGAGAACGTAAGAATATTCCATGATGATCACATATGCAGAAAAACATTCCAACCAAGTCAGAAGGTATTGTTATTTGATTCCAAACTTAAATTAAGGTCCAAATGGAACGGACCGTATGAAGTTATTGATGTGTTTCCCCACGGAGCAATTGAAATTAAAGATCTTAAAACTGGAAATTTAGGGAACACTTCATTCTTATTTCATCCATTCCCCATTGCTCATCTTCTCTCTTTGGTTCTTAGCTTTGTTTCCCTTTCTTTTACCACACCTTCACCTTGGCCTCATTACAAGCTTAATAAAAGTCCTTTTGATCTTTGGTTGCATGTGTTTCAAGTGATGGAAATTAGAGGTTTGTCAAGCCTATGGTAACATTTATATTCATGATGTGCTTTGAGTGTAAACACATAGCCTAAACACTTGAGAGATTGAGAGATACAATTACTTGTGAAAGATTTTACCTAACTTTGATCCATTAATTAAATTGATTGAGATTCTTCTTTACCTTTGTGTTGGAGCATGCTCTTGATTGTTTTGATTATTCTATACTTGGATTGTTGGATTCATATTCTTTTGCTCATAACATTATTTGGTCTTGGAAACTTTGAAAATTGATACATAATCTTATTCTATTCTTTCGCCCAGGAGTGCAAAACTCCAAGTGTGGGATAATTTGATGAGTCAAATATTTATCTTATTTTATTTATCTAATTATGTTTTGTTAATGTTTATAAGTTGTTAATAATGATAAATTAAGTGTTATTTGAATTATTGATCCATTTAAGGCCTTAATACTGAAAAGTGCACAAAAACAGTAAATTAAGCATTATTTTGTACTAACCCGAAACTGACATGGTTCACTGTTTTATTTATTGTAATTTCTATAGAGATCCAAATTCATTGATTCCAGTTGCAGATTAAAGTAGACATGTAAAGCTTTAAGCAAAAATTTGAAGCGTGCAATTTGGACAAGAATTGAAGATTCCACACGCGTTTGAAGCTGGCCCATGTGCAGCTGAAGCATAGGCTCACGCGTCTCATGAGTATAATGGACTTAAATTGGGCTCCTGGATTCGTTTGATCTCTGAATTAAGTGAAACTTGTTGGGTTGTTTAGCTAACTAAAAGGGCCTTAATTGGGCGCTGATTTCATGAAATTTGGACTTGAATTGAAATTTATATAAACTTATGAAGTGGGGTTCACCAGGCCGGATTGGCCCAGTGAACGTGTCTCAGTGTTTTATTTATGGAGAGCGCGCCACAACGCCAAATGAAGTGGAAACGGTGGCGTTTTAAACTTAACTCATAGAGCTTTCTTGTGGCTTTTGAATCGTCCCATTTGGAGCCAAAACGAAGAATATGTACGCGTTTTAAGTCAGCTGAAATGCATTCCACATGGGCTTGCGCGCCAAAACGTTTCAAACTCCTTGTAACTTTGATTGTGTGTTTCATTTCTATTGTAAGTAACTTGTACTCCTATTGTAATTAAGTTGTACTTTGGTATATATTGTAAAAACTCAGATCTAAAACATAAGTTGTGAAGTTTACATTCAGATCTAATGCAGAGCTTTTCGGATTCTCTCTCTCTTTCTCACGCAATGATGGCTTCTTCCATTTTCTCCCTTGCGCATCATTGTTCTTCACTTGTGTATGTGTTCTCACTTCTTTCTTCCATTGATTCTCTTGTGTTATGATCTGATTTGTGATCTTTGCATCTTCCCTGTACTGTTTTTCTTGAATGCTTTGAGTTAGAATTAGGTTTTACACCGAATCAAAGTCCACAAGTGTGGTGTTGCGGGCTTAGCATTACTTAGTATTGATTTCTTGATTTGCTTTAACATGTGAAAGCCTTCCCACCGATTGGAGGTGATCATTTGCAAACGTTTATGGTGATTCCTAATCTGTTTTAGGTCTTACAATATCAAGAAAATCAAGAACTAAGAGTGGCTCTAGGCACGTTATCATGCTTGCTAGGATTGCGTTTGGTTGCTTTAATTTTACTTTCCATGCGCTTGCTAGTTTAGTGATTTACATGCTTTTGTTTACATGCTAGGGTTGTGTGTGAACTACTTGGATGTCTTCCAAGGGGTAGGTTAATTGGGGCCTAGCCATGGGTTACACCAATTTTAGGTTGTAGCACTCCCAAACCACACGGCCTAGCTTGCTTGTCATGTTAGGATAGTTTTATTGCTTTCTTTAAATGCATTTTCTAGTGTAGATTTATGAGCCTTGCCACTGTTTTAAATTCTGCATTAGTTTAGGTTAGTCTTAGGTCCATTTTCATCCATTTTTCTACACTTTAATTCCACAAACCCCCCCTGAAAAATTAGAAAAATCAAAAACAAACTTTGGTGCATTCATTCATATATTCATACCTTTCATTTGCCACTATTTTTGGGTCTAAACCAGCTTAGTCATTTTCTAGGTCAGTTTTGAGCCAAAAACGCACCAAAACACCCTCCATTGAGCCATCTCCACTTAGAAACCCCAAAACCCAAAAATAACCACATTTCACTCGACCAACCCCATATTTCCAAGCCACCCTAAGATTTTGGTTCAAGAAAAGTTGTCCAGATTGAACTCTGACCGAGAGCCACCCATTTTTGGCTAGTTTTGGCTAGTTTTGGCTAGTTTTTGGCTCGGTCAGAACTTGATCTTGCATTTTGGCTTAGCCATCTTCAACTTTGCCCGAACCAGATTTTTACCACTTCATTCTTTCATCCATTAGGCCATTTGTGCTCGGCCAGGGCTTAAAAAAAATTAAAAATAATTATACTTGACCGAGTGGTGCACTTTTGGTGCACCAAAGTTAGTCAAAATCATTGATACTCGGTCAACTTTGTTTTCTGTACATATTTTGCTAACCTTGTCTTTGTAAAAAGTGTTTTTTTTGTTGTTTACCTAACATTTGGTGCAGCTACTTCACAGTTTTGACCAGCTTGAATTTTTTACCAAAGGTGAGTGCTCTAAACTTGAATTTTGAGTTGGTGAACTTGTGAATTCTGTACTGAATTGCATTGTAACTTTTAATTAGCATTCTGTTTTCCATTGCATTTCATATCATATAGAATTTAACCCCATTTAGGTTCATTTAGTTTTAACTTGATTTTTAGGTTGCATTTCATTCATTTCATGCATTTTTCATTCATTTGAATCACTCATCTCTTATTCCTCTTTACTCTTTGCTTCCACGAATTGATATCTTGGTTTCCCACTGTGCTACATTATTTTTACTGTCTTGGGGAATCATTCTTTTGCATAATACGTGATACGACGCGCGTGTTATCAATATCCTTCTCTTTGTTTATACCCTAGACAATATAAGCCCAAGACCGAAAAACCAATGAAACCTTGAACTATTGGTGAAGAAAGAAAAGGTTCTGATTCATGACTTGAGCAAAGCTCAAGTGTGGGGTATCTATTTATACAAACAGATTGAGGATCAGTTGTGAAAAGGAAGAAACCAGTAAAGCTGGCTAAGTTTGAAAGATAGAAAAAAATACAAGTGGAAAAGCAGCAACAAAAGAGCTACAGAAAAAATGTAAATCATGTTACACAGAAATGAAAAAAAAAACTGCAGAAGCTTCCCCACACACATTTAAAGGGCCGAATGATCTCACCAAAAGTTCCTATTTAAAGCCTAGTATCCCATTGATTATCCTACCTTTAAATTACAAAGCCATAGCATCATTACAAGCCATTAAAAAGACCTCGAGATTTTGTGGGTGCATAGTATTTAAAGAAATTGAAATCAGAACACTCTCAAGCCTATGGTAATAGCTTTGTAGAATGAGAATATTGAGAGAAAACAGTGCCCGCAAAAAAAAAGGAGTGATGAGTTAAACACTTTCCATGTGAGGATTCTCAAAATAAGTTGAAAATGATCTGTGTTTAAGCTATGAGAACTGTATTTAAATTATGTCATGCTTTGTACTGAGTAAAATATGTTTTATACATGGGTGATCTTTATCAAAGAGCTCAAAATTATTGAATTTATGCTACTGTCTTATGATTTCTCTTTGTCCAGGAGTGCAAATGTTCAAAAGTGTGGGGTATTTTGATGAGATGTTAATTTAACATATTTTATTTAATTAATAATTACATTTAAGTATATTTAAATAAAATAGAAAAAGCTTAATTGATTGTAAATTATAGTCTATGAAGAATTATGAAGCCTAGGATAAATTCAGTTTAAAACAGCATAAAATAACCACGTTTTAATGTATTCACAGCCTGATGCTCACCTCTTGTTTCGCCTGTATCTTTTGACACAATGCTCCTAAAATCATGATTCTTGATGCAGATTAAAGTAGACACATGAAGCTTTCAATAGAAACTGGAATCACACAATTCGGTGTAGAAATGGATTTTTTACAATCAACCCAAGACGAGTCAACTACAGTTCACGAATCTAGAAAAGTCAACTTCGAAGAATTGGGTGTCCAGAACGCTACAAAACTCCTAAAATCACAAAATCTGTCTCGGAAGAAAGTAGACTCGATGGGCTTTCATTTGGATTTTGAATGACATAATTTGGACCAGAAATAGATTTTTGGTAAGCCAAACAAGAAGGCTCGACAGTATCTGTAGTCAACTGGAATGCGCGAAAAACATCCCTCAGTAATTGAAGCCCACTGGACTCACCCAGGCCCCTAAAATCACGAAACATGTTTCATTCGAAAATAGACTCGCATATGTTCATTTGGAAACTAGAATCGATCAAATTGGTGAAGAAACGAGCAAGATACATATACTCTAAGTTAACCCGTGTGCAGTTGAAGCATGAGAAACGTGAGCTGAAGAAACACGGGCCAGTTCATACGAAGGCCCACCCATTAAGCAGAGATCATGTAGATTATAAATAGCTATAGTCCCTTTGTAATTAGTGTAGAGAGTTTTAGCAAACAGAAATTGCACATAGATTCAGTTTAGAGTTTACAGTTTCAGTTTTCAGTAGCAATGGAGAAGGATTCGTTAACTTTGTTTTGTGTTCAAGTAGCTGTAGTTCTTGCGTTTTCGGTTTAATCCAAGTAAGTTCTTAATAGTTTCCTTTGCTTTTTCTTTTTCACTTCGCGTACATCACTTCACCAATCACGTCCATTTCTACACTTTTGCGTTTTCTTGATTCAATCCATGCTTTCGCGCCACGACTTGAAGCACCGTTTATAGGTTTGTTAGTTTCTTTCTTTGCAATAGTGAATTCTTTGATTTCTGGATTTTCATATGTGTTCAATCTTGAATCTGTGGAAGTTTCTAAGGAGTTAAATCACCAAGAAATAGTCTCTTGGTACTTTGCGAAATTAAAGAGCAGCTGAATGTCTTTCGGTGGTGTAGAATCCAGCTCTGGAATTTAGCAAGGTCCAACACCATTCGTGTGATCTTTCCTCTTAGAAATCTCTGCTACAAAAAATATTCTTTGTTATGTGTTCTATAGATCTTGTAGATGTAGATCTGTTTTAGATTGATAGATAATTGTTTGGATTTTTTGAATGATTTCAGTAGCCTAGGTAATCATGTCTTTGTAGTTACTTGAATTTAGATTAGCATTATTTTACGCACTGTTTTTAGTTTGATTTCAGCCTTAGTCATTTTCACTACTACAAAAAGGGGTTTCAACGTCACAGAACAACGTCGGTTACCAATATAACCGACGTTGTTTTAGACGCGGTGGCATAATTGTAAATATTAGTACATTTTCCACGTCGGTTACAATTGCAACCGACGTAGAAACTATAACAACGTCGGTTATGTATTTAACCGACGTTGATACTCGACAATCAACATCGGTTTAAAATATAACCGACGTAAAAATTTGATTTAACGTCGTTTTGAATTTATAATCGACGTTGAAAGTTCTTATTTCATCACTCGCAGCCAGTCACTCTTCTATTTTCCCAGTTCACCAGTACTCCTCGTTTTTCCCTCTCTCGCGAGTTCCATTGCCTAGTCTTCTATTTCACCACCACCACCGCCACCACCGCCGTTAGTTGTTGTTTCGGTCTTCTCTGGTTGTTGCTGCTAAGTTGATTCGTCGTTCGCCACGAACAGGTAAGGGTTCCTATCTCCCTCTGTTTCCCTTTGCACTGTTTGAAGAGGTTCAAACTTGTTAGCATTGTGATAATGATTCGTCCTGATGTGTTTAAACCACATTTCCATAATGTTCAAACTTGTGCATACTGGTTGTACTTGCATTGTGATTTTTGTGTATATCCGACCCCTTTTGACTTAGACGTGTGAATATCATAACTGTTTGAATATAGTTTGACTGCATTGTGTATATACTGTTTAACTGGTCCCGAATCATTGCAATGAGCAAGTCCAGTCTGGTATCTGTACACATTACTTAGTGAGATTCAATGAAAAAGGGTAGGGACCGACCAAGAGACTTCCATATCCAACCAGAGAGACTAGGTACTATTGGACCACCATTCATTTCCTTTATAGTATTTGCCTTAGGTAACAATTTGCTTCTCCCAACCTCAACTGCTTCTTTGACTATGCTCTTTTTGTCATTGGCTACTAACTAGGTTGCTTCTCATGTCCTAACCATTCTTCAGCCCAAAAACACCTTTCCTCAGTCCAATTTCTTTCACAATGGCACTTACATTCATGTCACTGAAATAAACTTTTTGTCATGTATGATGATGACCTGACGAATTTTTACACAAGAATTAAACATGAAGTATCACAGCCACAAAATACCAAAAGAAAAACTTGTTAAAAAGGGAAGAACTACTTAGTTAGTGATGAAGATAAGTAGGAACAATTAAAAAATTTTCATTATTTCAAGCTTCTGGAGCTTGTCTTTATTTTGAGCAAAGGGCAAACCTTTCCTTGAATTTTTTTCATTATATCTATTCATTGAAGAAGTGATGATCTAGCAATTCTTACTCAGGAAATTTTTGGACTTCGTTGAAAGGTTTTTTTGAATCATCGTGGTTATAGTATGAATCTGATTTTTTTTTTGATTGATTCATATGGTCCTAACAAGAAAATCCTTATCAATAATCAATAATCAAAATTCAATAATAAAGAATCAAGCAGTAAAATCACATTATACAAATAAAAAATGAAGAAGAGGCCTTAAAAGATCAAGATAAAGATGAGTGTGCCGACTTGATATTTTGGCATTATAACCAAAAATAATAGCTTTTGTATTTCTATTTTTAGGAAAAAACAAATGTTGTGAAAATGCAATAACTATGGACATGATCTAACTATGGAGTAAGAACTATAACAAATATAAAAGTCATCACTTCTCATGAATCCTAACATAAAAGGTGATGAACTAATTAAGAAAGCATTAATGAAAATGGGCACCACTGAGAAGAATAGGACTGCATTGAGGTTGAGGGAGACAGAAGTGATCCAGCTAACATATGCAATAAGAAGAGAATTTATGATTGACTAAGTTTAATTAGTTAGATGCAACAACAATGGTAGAAAGAGAATGGTAGCCTTTTTAGTATGGGGTCGGATTAGGGTCGCTACTTGGATATTAGAATAGATTTTGATAAATATATATCTAATTAATATATATATTTGAGCAGCGATGGCTTCTTGTTCCAATCTCATACAAACAACATGGCCATTAGACTCATCCATTAATTTATTTATTTCAAAAGTTTTTCATGTCTTAACTTGAATAGTTAAGCTTCACTGAGAAAGGAAAAGAAGGTTTCTGTTAATGGTACGAACATTACATTATTTAAGGGAAAGACATGGATAATTCACATTCCAAGATAAGATAACAGAGAAATGTGAGGCCAGAAGATAAATAGGAATGGCAATAAGAAAACTCACTCACTTGGCTTGTTTTGTTTGTGATATTCTCTCTATTCTGTGGAGATAGGCTTTGATCTTTTATAATTCTCAAATAATTGTTTCTATTATTTTTTAAGGAGTTTAATGACTTCCTTTCTTATGTTTATTATTCATGTTATTTATTTCAATTCTATTTTGTAGGTTAATTGGACACAGGGTGCTAACTGGAGACAGGACTTGAAGCTGTCTTAGGAGCAATTTCAAAGTACACTTACACTTCAAACTTGAGGTTAGTTAAGTTGTTTATTGCCTTTTTCGCCTTTAACATAGGATTTGATGCATCATTTAATGTAGAACCAAGAATATGGTATGTATATGACTAAAGTTTAGCATCATTTAATGGTCTGGTAGAGTAGTGGGGGTAGGGGCAGATGACACTGATACTAAGATTCAAATTAGAATCTTAGTATTTATCCAATTATGGTGGTAAGAGGGAGGGCATATCATTGGTATGTGCAAAGTACTACTTTGACTATTGATGTATGCTCACTCTTAACCACTACTGAATGGATTTTATTATTCTTCAGGTGTAATGTCATCTTGCCAAAATAAGATGGATCGAAATTGGTTAAATACAAATCGCATGTCAAAAGAGTATGAGAATGGAGTTGAAGAATTTTTAGAATATGCGAAACGAAATTGCCCAAATTTTAATGGAAAATTGTATTGTCCGTGCGTTAATTGTCTAAATGAGAGAACACAAGACATAGGACTAATACGGGAGCATCTTATTTGTGATGGAATGATGAAGAATTACACAACATGGACTTGGCATGGTGAAAGGATTGATAATTCAGCAAGATCACAAACTAACGAGGAAGATGACACCGTTGAAGATCGAATAGAGGACATGCTTGGTGATGTGGGTGAAAGTAGCTTCCTTAAAGCACATGCCCCTTTATATGATACATTGAGGACAGATTCAGAGACTCCATTATATCCTGGCTGTAAATCTTTCACACGATTGTCATCGACACTAAGATTGGTGAATTTGAAGGCAAAATATGGTTGGACTGATACAAGTTTTAATGAATTACTCCATATATTAAAGGATATGCTCCCAAACAATAATACTTTGCCAAACCGTATGTATGAAGCGAAGAAGATTCTTTGTCCGATGGGTTTAGAATATAAAAAGATACACGCTTGTTCTAATGACTGTGTCTTATACAGGAAAGAGTTTAAATCTCTTAACAATTGTCCAAGATGTGGTTTATCACGTTATAAAGTTAAGGACGAAGATAATGAGGGTGAGGACATTGATAAAAAGTCTCCTCCTGCAAAGGTTGTCTGGTATCTTCCAATAATTCCTAGGTTTAAGCGGTTGTTCGCCAATCCGGGAGATGCAGAAAATTTGTTATGGCATTCAAAGGCCAAATCACCTACTGGCCAGCTTCGACATCCAGTTGATTCTCCACAATGGAAGAAATTTGACTGTCTATTTCCAAGTTTTGGTAGTGATCCAAGAAACCTGAGACTAGGATTAGCTACAGACGGAATGAACCCTTTTGGGAATTTAAGTACCAACCATAGCTCATGGCCAGTTTTATTGGTAATTTATAATCTTCCACCATGGTTGTGCATGAAGCGTAAATATGTTATGCTGTCGATGATGATTGCAAGTCCAAGACAGCCAGGAAATGACATTGATGTGTATCTAAGTCCTTTGATAGAAGACTTAAAGCTCTTGTGGGAGGAAGGAGTTGATGTGTTTGATGGCTATTTGCAGCAGAGCTTTAAGTTGCGTGCAATGTTATTTTGTACCATCAATGATTTCCCAGCATATGGAAACTTAAGGGATATAGTGTAAAGGGTCATTATGCTTGTCCTATCTGTGAAGAAGATACTAGTTATCTTCAATTGAAACATGGAAAGAAGACCATTTATAATAGACACAGGAAATTTCTATCAAAAGACCATCCATATCGTAAATTGAAGAAAGCTTTTAATGGTTATCAGGAGGATGAAATTGCCAAAGAACCATTAACTGGTGAAGAAGTTTATGATCGGGTGAGCAATATCAACATTCCATTTGGAAAATTCCAAAAAAAGTCTTCAGACAAAAACATATGGAAGAAGAAGTCAATTTTCTTTGATCTTCCATATTGGAGGCACTTGGATGTACGTCACTGTATTGATGTCATGCATGTGGAGAAAAATGTTTGTGATAGTCTCATTGGCACACTTTTGAACATTAAAGGAAAGACAAACGATGGAGTCAATGCCCGTCAAGACCTAGCTGAAATGGGAATTCGTGCAGAATTACATCCAAGACCTGAAGGCAAGAGAACATATCTACCACCAGCATGTCACACTCTCTCAAAAAGGGAGAAAAGAAGTTTATGTGGTTGTCTTCGCAGTATTAAAGTGCCACAAGGATACTCTTCAAATATTAAGAGCCTTGTATCCATGAAAGATCTGAAGTTGGTGGGGTTAAAGTCTCACGACTGTCATGTTTTAATGCAGCAACTCTTACCTGTTGCTATACGTGACATATTACCCAAGGATGTCAGACATGCCATTATGCGCCTATGTTTCTTCTTTAATCAAATATGTGCCAAGGTGATTGATGAAAAGTTGTTGGATGAATTGGAAAATGAGGGTGCAGTCATATTATGTTTGTTGGAGATGTATTTTCCCCCCTCTTTTTTTGATATTATGGTCCACTTAATTGTTCATCTAGTTAGAGAGATTCACTTATGTGGGCCAGTTTGTTTGAGGTGGATGTACCCAATTGAGAGATACATGAAGATCTTTAAAGGGTATTCTAAAAATCCATACAGACCTGAAGCTTCTATTGTTGAAAGGTATATTGCAGAAGAAGCCATAGAATTTTGTTAAGAGTACTTAGCACATACAAAACCCATTGGTGTTCCTACTAGTCGTCACGAGGATAGAATAAATGGTAAGGGTACTTGTGGTATAAAAGTTGAAACCAAAGATCTTCATTTGTTGAGTATGGCACACTTGTATATTCTGAATAATACAGATGAAGTTCTTCCCTACATAGATGCTCATAAACAGATGTTGAAGGAACTTAACCCTAAAATGAGTGAAAGGTTGTTGGTTAAGGAGCACAACAACCAGTTTGTTAGTTGGTTTAAAAATAAAGTCTTTTCAGATCATAATGTCTCCGACACATTGAAATGGCTAGCACATGGTCCTAGACATAATGTCATCACTTGGACTGGCTATGACATTAACAAATACTCTTTCTACACAAAGCTGCAAGATGAAAAGAGCACGGTCCAAAATAGTGGAGTATCAATTGAAGCCACCTCAATGCATTTTTCTAGTTCAAAGGACAAAAATCCTATCATGGCATCCATGAGTTATTTTGGGTACATTGACGAAATTTGGGAGGTCGATTACACTAAATTCAAAGTATCTTTATTTAAATGTCAATGGATTGATAGCAATACTAGTGTTCAAATTGATCAGATGGGCTTTACTTTGATTGATCTAAAGAAGTTTGGTCATAAAGAAGAGCCATTTATACTAGCACAACAAGCAAAACAAGTTTTTTACATCACAGACCCATGTAATGGTAGGTGGTCTATAGTCCTAAAAGGAAAAGTCAATGATATCACATTTGGGTACGATGACGATGATGATGAGACCCATGACATCCTTATTTCACCACGAATGCCTACTACTATAGACTATATGGAAGACGACTTGGTCCATGCAACTCGGCATGACCATGATGAAGGCATATGGGAAAATTTAACTATCTAAGTTATGTAAATTTTAGGGTTTTTGTTATTATTTTTATTATGTAAATTTGTTCATTTCCATGTTTATCTCTACTATAATTAAGTTATGTGTTCTTATAAAGCTTTTATTTTTTTTTAATACAGGCACATGGCATCTCCTTCAGCATCTCCTCCACCATCTCCTCCACCACCAATTTCGAAGAAGAGTCGGCAAGTCACACGACTCAAAGGCTTGACTGTTAGACACATGTCTGGAGGAAAGCTGACTGTGTCAGTTGATCCTAAGACTGGAAAGGTCTCAGGTCCACATAGTACCCAGTTTAATAGCTATTTGGGTACACTGGCTAGAGAAAAGGTACTTATTGTAATGAAATATTTCTTTAAATTATTATCTACTTTGAATGTTTAGTTTATCTTTATTTGATAAATTTGTATGTAGGTGTCTATTCTTCATCCATCTTGGGATTATGTGGAGGAGACTGTGAAGAATTTGATTTGGCAAGATCTCTTGGTAAGTACTAACTACTTCCTTCACATATCATTAACTTGTTGATATACTGAAGTTAACTAACTACTTGTTTACTATAGGAACATTTTGATCTTGTAAATTCTGATTCGGTAAGGAGGAAGATTCTGAGTTCTATAGCAAAAATGTGGAGACAATTCAAATCCACATTGACGACTAAGTGGGTTTTTGCTGAAGACATGGTTAAGAAGGGCTTGACTCCTTGCCAGAAATATGGCATAGATGAGGAGACATGGAAGAAATTTGTGCATTCTAGGAAAGCTCCTGATTGGGAGGTATGATTTTCCTTGGTTTAATTTTGGCTTAACTTAAATTACTAGTTACTTACTTTTTTTTTCTATTTGTTGTAGGAAAAAAGATTAAAAGCAAAGGAGATTCAGAGAAGAAATGTGGCCCCCCATTGTTTGTCTCGTGGAGGCTATGATCTGTTGACAAAGAAAATGATGGAGGAGAAGAAACAAAAGTGGGAGTCAGAGTTGTCATCCTCTGGTTTAAGCCAAGAGGAAATTCCTCCACCATCTCCTCCAACACGTCACCAGAAGTGGAAGAGGGCCCGCACAAAATCTTCTAGTCAGATGACATCTGAGGAAGCTAGGCAGATTGCTTCAAAAATTGTAAGTGAAACGATTCTACCATAATACTTTCATTTTAGTTATGCTTGTCCAAATTTTGATCTTTTAATATTTTATTGTAGGATGACCCAGAGGAGCAATTGAGTCAGGGATCTTTCATCCCTCGTGGTCGTGACGATATCTTGGCAAGGGCTATTGGAAGACCTGAGCATCTTGGCCGTGTTCGTACTGCTGGTAAAGGGGTGGGAGTCCGACAGTGTTTTGGACCACCATCAAAGGATGTTTAGTCCTCGACATCATTCAGCCAAGATGATATTGCTGAACTAGAGAGGACCCTCAAGGCTAGACTGGAGGAGCAATTGACTTCATCCATCACTGAACGAGTCAGGGAGGAGTTCATGCAGGCCTTTGGTCCGACTCTAGCATCGATTTCATAGACCATTAAATCCGTTGACCCTGTTCCTCCTACATCAGGTAACTAATTATATCTTATGATTTATTTAATTGCTTGCTAACTTAATTTGCAAGTTTATATTTTTTTCATATTTGTAGGTGCACGAGTTAGCACTAAGGGTAGTTGTGCTGAGCCGATTACTGCTGAAGGGACTAGTGAAGGGCCTGTTGTTGATCCGAACACATCCACAGGGGTGAATAAATGTGGATTGTGGATTGAGGATGATAAGGGTCAGCATAAATTGGTGGCTAATGCATCAGTTGACTTCGAGGCAAAAACCATCCACACAGTTGCTTTGGCACATCACTTAGTCAAAGTGGTGATTGAAGAGGTTATAGATGTTGCTGCTGAAGTCCCTGTCCCCACTGATGAGGTGCAGACAGTGGAACAGGCCCTTCAAACCTTCATTGCGTGGCCTACGCATCTGGTAAAACCGCTTCTTGCCAAGGTTTGTCTCTCATTTCTAACTTTAACATTGATTTAGTTATTTACTTCATTGTTACTTCATTTAATCATGCTTTTAAGGATAAGGAGAAGGAGGAGGAGAAGAAGAAGAAGAAGAAGAAGAAGAAGAAGGAGAAGAAGGAGAAGTCACCGGATGTGGAGGAATCATCAAGACCCATATATGATTTGCTAGCAATTTCTCCACATCTGTTTATAAAGGAATTCGAGCTACAATGGGATGCTGGGTTGTTTGGGGTGCACAATGACGGATTCCCTATATACGTTGCCTACACAGATGCCTTGGAGATTGCTCAAGGAAATCAATGTCTAAACATAGTTGTTCTACAAGTTTGGACACTGTAAGTAATTACTTTTACATACACTGCTTTATTTAGGCTTATATGACATGTATGGATGTTAACAACATTGGTATATTATAGGATGCTGCATGAGATGGCAGAGGAGCAAGGCCGTGTAGATACTTACGGATTCTTGGAGCCCCAATCAATACAAAAATCAGGAAATAGAAGAGAAGAAGTTCAAAAATATATCCAAGGCTGGGTGTAGGAGTCAAAGAGAGATATCTACCTTGGGGCTTATTTAAATGGGTAAGTTATGCAAAATATCATTTTTCCTTATATTATTGTATTCAATAACTTCTAATATTGGTAATTATACAGAAACCATTGGCAGCTCTTGGTTATTTTACCCAAGAATAATGCTGTGTGTTGGTTTTGCTCATTGGGGAGGAAACCAGACATTGACATCAAAAGTATTGTCACCGGGTATGTATTTTTAATATGTGTTCTTTTATTTTAAAGCCTAAACCCTAACCAATATTTTTCATCAGTGTACTTAACGTTTGCACTAGTTTACGTGGAAAACACACCAGCACCCCTCCAAATTGGAATTATATCACGGTATGTACTTTTTTAGTGTATCTTATTTAAGTTTATTTGCTAAACTATATATTAATAAGTGGTATTTTTCAGTGTAACAAACAAGCAGGTTCATTCGAGTGTGGATATTATGTGATGTATTGGATGTGGCTCATTATTTCTGGAAGCATTACAGATAATTGGGACCGGGTAAGTATCATCTTATTTAACTAAATTGTTACATTCAATTTATTTGTTATAATCGGAACTAATCAATAAGTTATTTCTTTTTACAGGCATTTACAGAGAAAGAAGCATTGCCTCATCAAACCATACAAACGGTTAGAGACAAATGGGCAGAATCCTTTGTTAAAATTAGGAACAAACAATTGAAGAGTTAGGGAATTAGTAGATACACTTGTACCAAATTAGGAAGGAACAAAAATTGCACATAGAGATACAGTTTCTTTAATTCTTCTATGTAATTGATTAATTGTAATTGTATTTTTTATGAAATGGGAATTTTGTTTCATTATTTGTAATTGTTTACTTGTTATAATAACATTTCATTAATATCCATGACATTATCAGGCCGTATAACAGAAATATTAATATAAAACAGTTTCAAATGCACAAAATTGATCGAAAATCAACGTCGGTTATTGTAATAACCGACGTTAAAACACTAAATAAAAATATTTCAACGTCGGTTGTATTAATAACCGACGTTGTAATATAAACTTTTAACGTTGGTTGTTAATATAACCGACGTTGAAATATAACTTTTAACGTCGGTTGTTAATATAACTGACGTTGATATATAAACTTTTAACGTCGGTTGTTAATATAACCGACGATGATATATAAACTTTTAACGTCGGTTATAAATCCAACCGACGTTAAAAGTTTATATTCCAACGTCGGTTATATTAATAACCGATGTTAAATTTAACGTCGCCTGATACAACGACGCCTTATTTTTCGTCGTTAATTGTCTATTTTAACGGACGTAAAAACCCCTTTTTGTAGTAGTGTTTGTTCGATATTTGGTTTAGTACTGCACTGTTCTCGTTTTGTAGTTTAGCCTGTTAAGTTTTTTGTTGCTTTATCCATTTGTAGATCAGCAGTAGTTTCAATAGATTCTATCTTCCATGCATTAATTCTGCTGCAATAAAAAATCAAAAATAGAGTCATTCATTTTGCATTCATCTTCTGCATCATAGTCAGATTGCCTTAGGAATTTAGTGTAGCATCTCACATTTTGCAATATCACTATTCATTCCATTGAATTCTGCATTCGCATTCCACTTAAAGATTCACATTTCATAATTCTGCACCACAGTAGGACAAGATAATCATAAATCATTTAGTCGTTTTGTTTTGAACCATAGCTCAAATTTCATTCAATAATAATCTGCATTTTAATCATTCACCAAGGTAGGATCTGATTTTCAAATAAACAACCCCCCTTTCCTACATCAAATTCCATATCATTCATTTCCATCCTTACATCCATATTAATACACCTGCTGCCATAAACACACCATTAAGCTCCCATTACATTTGCATATAATTGCATACAATCACAACAAAAACAGTAGCATAAAATCATACCATTTTCATCCCCTCAGTTTGCATTTTCATTCATAAACACAAACTCAACAACACCTCCTAACTTGCTCCATGGATTCACACTCAAGGTCTACTCTTTACTGCATTAAGAAGGGGAATTGAAATTGTTTGAGAAAACCACAAGCGACAAAAAGGTTTAATCAATCGCCACAATGAAATCCATAAAATCACCCACGTTAAAATCACCTATGATAAAATCACCCACGTTAAAATCACTGATGAGTCAAATATTTATCTTATTTTATTTATCTAATTATGTTTTGTTAATGTTTATAAGTTGTTAATAATGATAAATTAAGTATTATTTGAGTTATTAGACCATTTGAGACCTTAACACTAAATTGTGCATAAAAACAGTAAATTAAGCATTATTTTGTACTAACCCGAAGCTGACATGGTTCACTGTTTGATTTATTGTAATTTCTACAGAGATCTAAATTCATTGATTCCAGTTGCATATTAAAGTAGACATGTAGAGCTTTAAGCCAAAATTTGAAGCGTGCAAATTGGTCAAGAATTGAAGATTCCACACGCATTTGAAGTTGGCCCTTGTGCAGCTGAAGCACAAGCTCACACATCTCATGAGTATAGTGGACTTAAATTGGGCTCCTGGATTCGTCTGATCTCTAAATTAAGTGAAACTTATTGTGTTGTTTAGCTAACTTAAAAGGCTTCAATTGGGCGCTGATTTCATGTAATTTGGACTTGAATTGAAATTTCTATAATTTTATTAAATGAGGTTCACCAGGCCTGACTGGCCCAATGAACACCTCTTAGTGTTTTATTTATGGAGAGCGCGCCTCAAAGCCAAATGAGATGGGAACGGTGGCGTTTTAAACTTAACTCATACAGCTTTCTAGCGGCTTTTGAATCATCGCATTTGGAGCCAAAACGAAGAATCTGGGCGCATTTCAAGTCAGCTGAAATGCATCCCACGTGTGCTTGCGCGCCAAAACGTTTCAAATTCTATGTAACTTTGATTGTGTGCTTCGTTTCTATTGTAATTAAGTTGTGCCTAGGTATATATTGTAAAAACTCAGATCTAAAACATAAGTTGTGAAGTTTACATTCAGATCTAATGCAGAGCTTTTCGGATTCTCTCTGTTTTCTTCATGCATCCATGGCTTCCTTCATCTTCTTCTCTTGCGCGCGCCATTGTTTCTCCTATGTGTATGTGATTCCGTTTCCTTCTTCCATTGATTCTCTTGTGTTATGATCTATTATGTGTTCTTTGCATCTTCACTTTAATGCTTTCTTTAAGAATTTGATGCTTTAGGTTAGAATTTACCGAATGAAAATTAGGGAAATTGATGATGCATGCTACACAATGCCATGCTTTGTATTCTTGATTTGGTTTATCTAGTGGAGACTTACCGGTTGGAGGTTTAAGCTAGAAAAGCATTCTGTGCAGATTATGGTGAAGATTTAATCGGTTGATAAGCTTTCACAATATCAAGAATCACAAACCTTAGGATTGGCTTGATCACCAAAGTCATTTTCCTTGATTTGAATTCATGCTTTTTTTAAATTTCATGCGCATAGTAGTGTAGTGATTTACATGCTTTTGTCACGCTAGGGTAGCTTTAATGCTTTCTTTAAATGCTTCTTTTTAGTGTAGATTTATGAGCTTTGCCACTGTTTTAAATTTTGCATTAGTTTAGGTTAGTCTGAGGTCCATTTTCATTCATTGTTCTTCACTTTAATTCCACAAAACCCCCCTGAAAAATTAGATAAATCAAAAACAAACTTTGGTGCATTCATTCACATATTCATACCTTTCATTTGCCACTGTTTTTGGGTCTAAACAAGCTTAGTCATTTTCTAGGTCAATTTTGAGCCAAAAACGCACCAAAACACCCTCCATTGACCCATCTCCCACTTAGAAACCCCAAAACTGAAAAATAATAACATTTCACTTGACCAACCCCATATTTCCAAGCCACCCTAAGATTTTGGTTCGAGAAAAGTTGTCCAGATTGAGCTCTGACCGAGAGCCACCCATTTTTGGCTAGTTTTGGCTAGGTTTTGGCCCGGTCAGAACTTGATCTTGCATTTTGGGTTAGCCATCTTCAACTTTGCCCGAACCAGATTTTTACCACTTCATTCTTTCATCCATTTAAACACATCTGTCCATCCAGAATTTTGAAAATCAAAAATATTTTCATAGTTGACCGAGAGTGGTGCATTTGGTGCACTAAAACCTAGCCAGATTTTTGACTCTCGACCAACTTTGTTTTCTGTACAGATTTTATTAACCATGCCTTTGTAAAAAGTGTTTGTTTTGTTGTTTACTAACATTTGGTGCAGCTACGTCACAGTTTTGACCAACTTGAATTTTTGACCCAAGGTGAGTGCTTTTAACTTGATTTTGAGTTGGTTAAATTGTGAAATCTGTACTGATTTGCATTGCATCTTTTTAATTAGCATTCTGTTTTCCATTTCATTCATACCATATAGATTCTAACCCCATTTAGGTTCATTTAGTTCTAACTTGATTTTTAGGTTGCATTTCATTCATTTCATGCATTTTTACTTCATTTGAATCACTCATTTCTTATACTTCTTTACTCTTTACTTCCTTGGATTGATATCTTGGTTCCCACTGTGCTACATTATTTTACTGACTTGGGGAATCATTATTTGCATAATACGTGATACGACGCGCGTGTTTATCAAATTGGCGCCACGTTAAAATCACCTATGATAAAATCACCCACGATAAAATCCTCCACGATAAAATCACCCATGATAAAATGATATACAATAAAATCGACCCCGATTAAATCACCCACGAGAAAATCATCCCGTATAAAATCACCCGTGACATAATCCACCAGGCTAAAATTACACATGATAAAATTGGCCACCATAAATTCACCCACGATAAAAACCCCCTCGATAAAAACAATCTCGATAAAATCACCACAATAAAATGCCCCACGATATAATAAGCCAGATAAAATTACCACGATAAAATGACCAGGATATAGTCCCTCACGATAAAATCCATCACTATAAAATCACCCACGATAAAATTACCCACGATAAAATCACCCACGATAAAATCACCACGATAAAATCCCCCACGATAAAATCATCCAGGATAAAATCCCCCACGTTAAAATCACCAACGATAAAATCACCCACAATAAAATCCACCTCTATAAAATCACCACATGAACCATAGCTCAAATTTCATTCAATAATAATCTGCATTTTAATCATTCACCAAGGTAGGATCTAATTTTCAAATAAACAACCCCCCTTTCCTACATCAAATTCCATATCATTCATTTCCATCCTTACATCCATATTAATACACCAGCTGCCATAAACACACCATTAAGCTCCCATTACATTTGCATACAATTGCATAAAATCACAACAAAAACAGTAGCATAAAATCATACCATTTTCATCCCCTCAGTTTGCATTTTCATTCATAAACACAAACTCAACAACACCTCCTAACTTGCTCCATGGATTCACACTCAAGGTCTCCTCTTTACTGCATTAAGAAGGGGAATTGAAATTGTTTGAGAAAACCACAAGCGACAAAAAGGTTTAATCAATCGCCACAATGAAATCCATAAAATCACCCACGTTAAAATCACCTATGATAAAATCACCCATGATAAAATCACCTACGAAAAAATCCCCCACGATAAAATCACCCATGATAAAATGATCCACGATAAAATCCACCCCGATTAAATCACCCACGAGAAAATCATCCCGTATAAAATCACCGGTGACATAAACCACCAGGCTAAAATTACACATGATAAAATCGGCCACGATAAAAACCCCCTCGATAAAAACAATCTCGATAAAATCACCACAATAAAATGCCCCACGATATAATAACCCAGATAAAATTACCACGATAAAAAATGACAAGGATATAGTCCCTCATGATAAAATTCATCACTATAAAATCACCCACGATAAAAATACCCACGATAAAATCACCCACGATAAAATCCCCCACGTTAAATCCCCCACGTTAAAATCACCAAAGATAAAATCACCCACGATAAAATCCACCTCTATAAAATCACCACATGAAAATCACCACGATAAAATCACCAGCTAGAAAATCACATTAGATAAAATTTTACACGATAAAATCCTCCACAATAAAATCACCCACGATAAAATTGCCCACAATAAAATAAGCCACAATGAAATCCACCTCAATAAAATCACCTTGATATTATCCATAACGATAAAATAACCCAAGATAAAATCGACCATGATAAAATCATCCATGAAAAAATCCACATCGATATAATCACCCGGATAAAATCACCACAATGAAATCCACCACGATAAAATCACCCACGATAATTGATGAGACAAATATTTATCATATTTATAATGTCTAATAATGTTATATTAATGTTTATAATGTGTTAACAAAGCTTAATTAAGCATGATTTTATTATTGGGCCTTTAGAAGCCTTAACACAAAACTTTGTATAAAAACATTAAATTAGCATTGTTTTATTGTATAAGGGTCCTGACATAGGTTCACTTTTTTATTTATCATTTTTTCTACAGATGTCGTAAAATTATGATTAAAGTTGTGTGATAAACTAGACACATTCATCTTTCCAGAGGATCCAGAATCACTAAATTCCGAGCTGAATTGGATTTTATATAAATTATTAAAGTGGGGTTAAGCGCACCAGGCCGGCCCAATTGACATGCTTCAGTAAATTAATTACCCAAATTTCTCTGTATCTCCAAATTTCTCTGTAACTCGTAGACCTTTCAAAGGGGACTGGAACCATCTAATTTGGACAAGAAACGAATAAACTGGATGTGAATGAAGTGTATGCTACTGTACTGAAGCGAGCCTAGCGCGTCCCTTGGAGTTTCCCTCAAGTAATTGGATCACCTAAGGTGATTAACCTTGTAATAATTAATTGTACAGTAGCCTAAGGTATAAATAACTTGTGTGAAGTGTAAAAACGTGGTTGATGAAGTTTTGTATTCAAATCTGCAATTCAAAACGTTTCAAGTTCTCTCCTAAGTCTTATGCGCACAACATGTGTTTTCCTAGCTTGCGATGCAAGTTTTCTCCATTTCATGTAGGTTTCATTCTAATTCCGTCATTGTTTCTCTTGTTTTAGATCTGGATCTTCTTCTTCTACCAATGTTTTTCTGTTTTGGCTAATTGCTTTGATGATTTAGAGTAGATTTACTGAACAAAAGTCTTGAATCATTGATTGTGCATGTCTCACAATGCTTAGACGTTATGTTCTTGATTTGCTATAGCTTGAGTAGGTCTTTCATAAATGATGGTTGAGACTTGCAAACTGTTATGGTGATTTCCTAATTGAAGAAATTAGGTTTTCACAATTCCAAGAATCACATAAGCTAAGGTTGGGTTTGAGCACCGCAATCATGGTTTGAAACTTGAGTTCTTGCTTTTCTTTAATTTCTTGCAAATGATATATCAATTGTAGTCATGTTAGATTACAACACTTCTTTTATTGCTTTTCTTTATATGCTTTCATAGATTAGGTTTACAAAGCTTTGCACATTTACATTCCATGCACTAGACTAGAATAGCTTAGGTGCATTTACATTTTCAATTTTAATTTTCTTGCACTACAAAACCCCCTAGAAAAATATGAAAAATTCATAAATATTCATTGGTGCATACATACATCATTCGTAGCTTTCATTTGGCATTGTTTTTTATTTCTGACCGAGTGACACTATTCACCACGGTCAGATTTTGAAGCCACGCGCACCAGTACACACTCATACGGTCATCTCCCATTTCTAAAACTCAAAACTCAAAAATAACTTCATTTCCCTCGCCTAACCATACATTTCATGCATGCCATTTAATTTTTGACTAAGCAAACTTCTCTCATTTCGCCTTTGACCGAGAGCATCCATTTCTGGTCCATTCTTGGCTTGTTTAGAACCATTTTTTGCATTTTTCACTTAGCCATTGACATTTTCCCTTGGTCAAGAATTTGCCAGCATTTATATTTCATACATTCCATGCTTTTCCATCATTAACTTTGTAAAACCACAAATAGTTTTGTCTCTGACTGAGAGGTGCACCATTTGTGCACCAAACTAGCACCAGATCTATTGATCCTCGGTCAAGACCTTGATTTTTACATTTTTTGTGCACCACATCTTTGTAAAATATCCATATTTTTGCATTTCCTAACGTTCTGTACAGGTATCTTATTTTTGACCGAGGTTATTGTTCACCCAGGTCAGTTGGCTAGCCTTTTGGTCATTTTTACTACATTCTCGGTCATCTACCATTTCTGTTCATATTTCCTGCACCAAGAATTTTACAGGATAATTCATTCATCATTTCATACATACCATTTCGTTCTTGGTCGAGAGATTTTGCCATATTTTCATTTTGACCGAGAGTGCCATTTTTTGGCTTAGTTTCTGACCGGTGTTACTGTTCACCACGGTCAGTTTTGTGATTTTTGTGATTCTGCACAGTTTTTCATTATTTTGCATTCTGTTTCATTCCCATTCATTGCATATAGGATTCTAACCCCATTTTAGTTTATTTTGTAGTTTAATATTGCATTTAGTTGTATTTCATGCATTTCATTCCCCATTTTGGACCTTTCATGATTCATCCATCTATTCTCACTACTTCCCTAGATTGATATCTTGGTTCCCACTATACTTCATTATCTTTAGGGGAATCATTATTTGTAGAGAGCATCTTAGCGCGACACTGAGATTGCCTCTTCCAAAATTGGTGTCGTTGCTAGGGAAGTAGGAGTTTTGATTTGTTCATTCCATTGCATATAGCTTAGGTTGCATTTTTGCATTTGCTCTTGTGTTATTTTGTTGCAGCTTTCTACAGGTTCTTTGGTGTATGACCAGATCTTCTGGGAAGGACCTAGTTCCCTTTGATCCAGAGATCTCTAGGACATTCAACAAGAACTTGCCTAAGAGACCGAGGCAGAGAACACAAGAACAACAAAAAGCAGAAAACATAAATACAGGTCAAAGCCCGACTGCATCTGAGATAGATATGGGCTCACAATAGGAGAAGACATTGAAGGAGCTGGCAGCGCCCGCTGAGCACTACAAGCCCCTTTGTATATAGGTGCCACCACCTAGGGAAGGCATGGTGGGATATGAACTGAAGTCGGTTCTGATCCATCTGCTGCCCAAGTTTCATGGCTTGGCTGGAGAGGACCCTCACAAGCACCTGATGGAGTTCCACGTGGTCTGTTCACATTCTCTCTTTGTGACGCTACTAAAGACTAGCTATACAGCCAGGCTATTCCCATTCATTCCTGGCTTGATATGAAGAGGAAATTCCTAGAGAAATTCTTCCCTGCATCCAGAACAGCTGCCATAAAAAAGGAAATCAGTGGCATAAGGCAGCAGTAGGGAGAATCATTATTTGAGTATTGGGAATGTTTTAAGAGGTTTTGTGCTACTTGTCCTAACCATCAGATCAACGAACAATTATTGATCCAGTATTTCTATGAGGGTTTGATGGCTATGGAGCATGATAGATGCAGCCAGTGGAGGAGCTTTGATGGATAAAACCCTGCAGCAGCCAGGTACTTGATTTCTAACATGGCTGAGAATTCCCAACAGTTCCACTCCAGACAGAGCACGAGAAGATTACATGAGATTAGCCGGAGTTCTGAGGCTACTCATGATACCATGCATCTGGAGAACAAGTTGACAGAATTGACATCATTGGTGAGGCAGCTAGCTCTTACACAGCAGTCCACTCAGTTATCACAGCAGCAATAGTACTGCGATAAAATCACGCCTATAAAATCGCCCACGATAAAATCAACCACGATAAAGGTACCCATGATAACATCACCCATGATAAAATCACAATGACAAAATCACAACGATAAAATCACCACAATAAAATCACACACAATAAAATCACCCACATTAAAATCACCAAGGATAAAATAACCATCGATATAATCCCTCATAATAAATCCACCACGATAAAATCACCACAATAAAATAACACACGATAAAATCACCCACGATAAAATCACAACAATAAAATGTCCACGATAAATCCCCCACAATAAAATCTACCCCGATAAAATCACCTCGATAAAATTACCCTGATAAAATCACCTACGATAAAATCATCCACACAAAAAAAATGCCACGATAAATTCCACTACGATAAAATCACCTACGATAAAATGAATCCCGATAAAATCACGCTGATAAAATCAATCACGATAAGATCACCCCGATTCAATCAACAACGATAAAATCACTCATGATAAAATCACCACGATAAAATCGCCTAGGATAAAATCCACCACGATAAAATCCAAACCAATAAAATCACAACCTTAAAATCTTCACGATAAAATCACCCACGGCAAAATAGTCGACAGCAAAATCACCGATGAAAAATTCACCACGGTAAAATCCAGTACGATAAAATCATCCACGATAAAGTCACGCACGACAAAATCACCACATAAAATCACCTTAGATAAAAATCTCACACGATAAAATCGCCTAGGATAAAATCACCCACGATAAAATCGCCTGATAAAATCAGCCACAATGAAATCCACCCCAATAAAATGACCTCGATATTATCCACAACGATAAAATCACCCACCGATAAAATCACCCATGGTAAAATCCACATCGATAAAATTACCCTCGATAAAATCACCTCGATAAAATCGCTCACGATAAAATCACCCATGATAAAATTACCTACAAAAATATCACGGAAATCACCCACGATAAAAAAACCACGATAAAATCACAATATTAAAATCCCCCACAATAAAATCACCCATGATAAAATCACCAATGATAAAATCACCCATAATAAAATTACCCACGATAAAATGATCCACGATAAAATCACCCACAATAAAATCAGCCAAGATAAAATCAGTCACGATAAAATCCACCCCAATAAAATCACCCACCAGAAAATCACCCACTGTTAAATAACGCACAATTAAATCCCCCCCGATAAAATTAGCCCGTATAAAATCACCCGTGACATAATCCACCACGCTAAAATCACCCACGATAAAAAAACCCCGATAAAAACCACTTTGATAAAATCACCCACGATAAAATCATCCACAATCAAATCACCCCCAAGAAAATCCATCGCGATAACATCACGCCTATAAATCGCCCACGATAAAATCAACCATAATAAAATCACCCACGATAAAATCACCCACGGTAAAATCACAACGATCATCACGATAAAATCACCCACAATAAAATCACCAACGATAAAACAACCGTCTATAAAATCCCCCACGAAAAAATCTACCACAATAAAATCATGCACGATAAAATCTACCACGATAAAATCACCCACGATAAAATCACCACGATAAAATCGCCCACGATAAAATCACCGACTATAAAATCACCCATGATAACATCATGCACGATTAAATCACCCCCGCCGCCCCCCCACTCACCGATAAAATAACCTATGACAGAATCACTAATGATACAATCATGCACGGTAAAATCATCCACAATAAAATAACCCATGATAAAATCACACCTAATAAAATCATGCCTATAATATCGCCCATGATAAAATCAACCACGATAAAATTACCCACGATAAAATCGCCCATTACAAAAGCACCCATGATAAAATCACAACAACTAAATCTCAATAATAAAATCCCCCACAATAAAATCCACCACGATAAAATCACGCACGATGAAACACCCACGATAAAATCACCACCATAAAATCACACACGATAAAATAACCCATGATAACATCACCCACGATAAAATCACCCACTATAAAATCACTCATGATAAAATCACCTACAACAAAATCACTAACGATACAATCACGCACGGTAAAATCATCCATAATAAAATCATCCACAATAAAATCACCCACGATAAAATCACACTCGATAAAATCCACCGCGGTAAAATCATGCCTGTAAAATCACCCACGATAAAATCAACCACGCTAAAATCATCCACGATAAAATCAGCCATGATAAAATTTCAACGATAAAATCACCCACTATAAAATCACCCATGATAAAATTATTCACGATTAAATCCCCCCCCACACCTATAAAATCACCTACGACAAAATTACTCACGATACAATCACACACGGTAAAATCATCCACAATAAAATCACCTTCGGTAAAATCACACCCAATAAAATCCACTGCGATAAAATCACGCCTATAAAATAGTCCATGATAAAATCAACCACGATAAAATCACCCACGCTAAAATCGCCCATGATAAAATCACTGATGAGTCAAATATTTATCTTATTTTATTTAGTGGCATTAGACAGCAGCAGGGAGAATCACTATTTGAATACTGGGAACGTTTTAATAGGTTGTGTGCTACTTGTCCTAACCATCAGATCAACGAACAGTTGTTGATCCAGTATTTCTATGAGGGTCTGATGGCTATGGACAGGAGCATGATTGATGTAGCCAGTGGAGGAGCACTGATGGATAAAACACCTGCAGCAGCCAGGTACTTGATCTCCAACATGGCTGAGAACTCCCAGCAGTTCCATTCCAGGCAGAATACCAGGGGAGTACATGAGATTAACCGGTCTTCTGAGGTTACTCATGATACTATGCGCCTGGAAAATAAGCTGACAAAGTTGACTTCTTTGGTGAGGCAGCTTGCTTTGACACAGCAGCCAATCCAGTCATCACAGCAGCAGTATGAGCCTCCTGTGCATTTTATTTGTGGCATTTGTGCAGCTCCTGATCATCATACAAACTTGTGCCCATAGTTGCAGGAAGCTAATGCTGTAGAGTCAGCTGATGCCATGTATGCAGGACAACAGTCCTCTTATGTGAGACAGGTGCAACCTATGCAGTCCAACCAACCTAGGTATGACCCTTACTCGTCTACTTATAATCCAGGTTGGAGGGACCACCCAAATTTGAGATATGGCGCGCCTGGTCAAGGCTAGAGTAGCTCTTACATTGCACCTCAGCAGCAGAGGTTTCAAGGCCAACAGCAGCAGCAGCAGCATTACACACGGTCAGATCAGCCCTATCCTAGGTCTGACCAGTACCAGCAGCAGAACCAGCTCAGGTATAACAGTTACAGGAATCAACAGTAGTGTGTGCAGCCATTGCAATAGCCAGTGGTGCACCAGGAGAGTAGTTCAGACACAAACAAGATGCTGGAAACCATTATGGCTGGTATGAAAGACATGCAGACTCAGATTGGACAGCTTTCCACTGAGATGAACAGGATGAAACAACAGGGTTCTAGTGCACTCCCATCTCAACCAAAGGTGAATCCGAGGGGAGATTTGAATGCCATTACACTAAGAAGTGGCAAGTAGGTGCAGTCTACTGATGATGTAGAGGTTCAGACCCCTGCCACTGTCCAGGACAAACCACCAGAAAAGGTTCCACCACAGCCTACACGCTCCACACCTGTGATTCCTCCTCCTTTCCCATCTAGAGTTCGTGCTCCAAAGCAAAAGGAGGTGGATCCAGACTTGTTGGAGATCTTCAAGAAGGTGGAGATCAACCTACCCCTGTTGGAAGCTGTCAGACAGTTCCAAAATATGCCAAGTTTCTAAAGGAGCTCTGCACTTATAAGAGAAATCTGAAGGGAGCTAACATTGAGGCCGTGTCTACTCTATCACAGTTGCCACTTCCTCAGAAGTGTGGTGACCCCGGTTCATTCTCCATCCCTTGCACCATTGGACATTCTTTGGTAATGCTTTGATTGACCTTGGTGCAAGCATAAATGTCATGCCTACTGCTTTATACAGGATGCTTCAGTTAGGGGAACTCAAGGAGACCAATGTGGTTATTCAGCTTGCGAATAAGACCACTGTGAAGCCACTTGGTTTGCTTGAGGATGTGCTTGTGAAAGTGAATCAGTTGATCTTCCCCGCTGACTTTTACATAATAGACATGGATGATGAGAAGAAGACCAGCCAGTCCACCATAATTCTGGGACGACCATTCTTGATGATAGCAAAGACAATCATTAATGTACATGCTGGTATGTTAACCATGGAGTGTGGAGGAGAGAAGGTGACCTTTAACATATTCAATGCATTGAAGTATCCTTGAAAGAGTGAACGTCGCAATACACTTCTCAAACAATGATTCCCTCAACAAATAAGTAATGTAGTAATAGTTGGAACCAAGATATCAATCCGTGAAAGTAAAGAGTAAAAAGGAATAAGGGATGAGTGATTCAAGTGAGTGAAAAATGCATGAAATGGATGAAATGCAACCTAAAAATCAAGTTAAAACTAAATGAACCTAAATGGGGTTAAATTCTATATGATATGAATGAAATGGAAAACAGAATGCTAATTAAAAAGATGCAATACAGATCAGTACAGAATTCACAACTTAACCAACTCAAAATTCAAGTGAAGAGCACTTACCTTTGCCAGAAATTCAAGTTGGTCAAAACTGTGAAGTAGCTGCACCAAATGTTAGTAAACAACAAAACAAACACTTTTTACAAAGACGTGGTTAGTAAAATATGTACATAAATGGGGGTTGACCGAGTATCAATGATTTTGGCTAAGTTTGGTGCACCAAAAGTGCACCACTCGGTCAAGTATATTTATTTTTGATTTTTTTTAAACCCTGGCCGAGCACAAATGGCCTAATGGATGAAAGAATGAAGTGGTAAAAATCTGGTTCGGGCAAAGTTGAAGATGGCTAAGCCAAAATGCAAGATCAAGTTCTGACCGAGCCAAAAACTAGCTAAAACTAGCCAAAAATGGGTGGCTCTCGGTCAAGTACTAGATCCAGTCAACTTTGCTGCACCAAGAATGAAATGGCATGTACAAAATGCATGGTTGGCCGAGGGAAATGATGTTATTTTTGTATTTTGGGGTTTCTAAGTGGGAGATGACTCAATGGAGGGTGTTTTGGTGCGTTTTTGGCTCAAAACTGACCTAGAAAATGACTAAGCTGGTTTAGACCCAAAAATAGTGGCAAATGAAAGTATGAATATATGAATGAATGCACCAAAGTTTGTTTTTGATTTTTCTAATTTTTCAGGGGGGTTTTGGTGAATCAAAGTGCTTGGAAATGTGTGGAAATGGCCTAAACACTACCCTAAGCTAATGCATGAATTGTAAATTGTAGCAAGGCATTTAAATCTAAATCTAATCAACCTAAATAGTACTCTAACTATGGAAAACAGTAAGCTATTCTAACATTGAAAGCACATAAAATCAAAGCATGTAAAATTCAAAGCATCTAAAGAAACCACAAACTCATTCCATGGAACATGCACACATAACTCAATGTCGTACCTTAGCTTTTGAGTGGACTTGACATTGTGAAACCCTAATCTCTTTCATTTAGAATTTCACCATAACCATTTGCAAGCTTCAACAATGAAATCTCAAGAGTTTCCACAAGCTAAACCAAGTCAAGGCTCAAATCTAAGAGTAGTGAGTCATTGGTGGCTTTTCCAAAGAATTTGTTCGGTAAAATCTACTCTAAAACATTCAAGAACTTAAAGAAAACATTAAAGAGAAGATGCAAAGAACACAGAACAGATTAAACACAAGAGGATCTATGGAAGAAAGAAGCGGAATCACATACACACATGAGAACACAATGGTGCGCGCAAGAGAAGAAGATGAAGGAAGCCATGGATGCATGAAGAAAAGAGAGAATTTGAATAGCTCTGCATTTGATCTGAATGTAAACTTCACAACTTATGCTTTTGATCTCAGTTTTTACAATATATACCGAAGTACAACTTAATTACAATAGAAACGAATGTACACAATCAAAGTTACATAGAATTTGAAACATTTTGGCGCGCAAGCACACGTGGAATACATTTCAGCTGACTTAAAATGCGCACATATTCTTCTTTTTGGCTCCAAATGCGATGATTCAAAAGCCACTAGGAAGCTCTGTGAGTTAAGTTTAAAACACCACCGTTCCCACTTCATTTGGCATTGTGGCGCGCTTTCCACAAATAAAACATTGAGACACGTTCACTGGGCCAATCCGGCCTGGTGAACCCCAGTTCATAACTTTATATAAATTTCAATTCAGATCCAAATTAGATGAAATCAGCGCCCAATTAAGGCCCTTTAAGTTAGCTAAACAACCCAACAAGTTTCACTTAATTCAGAGATCAAACGAATCCAGGAGCCCAATTTAAGTCCATTATACTCATGAGACGCGTGAGCTTGTGCTTCAACTGCACAAGGGCCAACTTCAAACGCGTGTGAAATCTTCAATTCTTATCCAAATTGCACGTTTAAACTTTTGGGTTAAAGCTCTACGTGTCTACTTTAATCTGCAACCAGAATCAATGAATTTGGATCTCTGTAGAAATTACAATAAATCAAACAGTGAACTATGTCAGTTTCGGGTTAGTACAAAATAATGCTTAATTTACTGTTTTTATGCACAATTTAGTGTTAAGGTCTCAAATGGTCTAATAACTCAAATAACACTTAATTTATCATTATTAAAAACTTATAAACATTAATAAAACATAATTAGATAAATAAAATAAGATAAATATTTGACTCATCAATCCTATTGAAGGTCCCTCGGTGATTTATGACCATTCTCTCTTCGCACTTGAGACTTGTGATGATGATTTTGTGTACAAATGTAAATAGTGTAGTTGCAGATAAAACAGTAGTTGTAGATGACTCTTTTGACTCATTATCTGTTGATGATTTTGATCCTAACATTGAGACAGTATGCAGCCTTGATGGCCAATTTGCTAATTTTTTGACTAACCATGTAGAATATAGTGCTTTTGATTTGTTTTCTGCAGGTACTAGAGAAAAACCACAAAAAAAGGAGAAAATGGAAAAACAAAAGAAAGAATGGAAGGAAGAAAAGTTGCAGTTTGATGATGATTTAGAATGGAGACCACCGCCACCTCATGTAAAATATGTATGTTCAAGTAACTTAAATGGTGAGGAACATGAGGAGAACCGTAAGGTTCCATGACTCATTTGGCTTGGTTGAATTGTACAGGAGTAACTTATGAGTGCATTCTTTGCGGTTTTTGGAAGCCCTTGAGGTAATATCTATCTAACCTTATTCTTAATTCACATTGAGGACAATGTGTCCTTCAAGTGTGGGGTATTTAGGCTTTGCCTTTTTGATAATTATTGGATTGAATTGAGTTATGTTTTGACATTTGTATAGTAAATTATTTGGTTTGATAATATTATTCCCGATTTGTTATGACATGTTTTCATTGTTTTCCTTTACTTGTAATGTTTGTGAGTAGACTTTTTGATTCATCATTCTTTGTAGGAGTTTTCAAACTTGATAGAGGTGTTTCTTACATTTTGGTTTAGTGAGTTTTTCATGAAAATTTGGTTTTGGATCAATTTTTGGTAGAATGAACCCTAGTGAGATTTGAGCTTATTTCCTTGTTGTGTGATTCACTCATGTTTCTAGATGTTCTACAACTTGACTTAATTCTTTTTGATATTATTTGTTCACATGCGCCATTGATATGATTTAGGCCTTCTTTGATTTTGAGCTACTTGACCATATTGACCTACCTTGCATTATTTCCCTTGTTTACCCCCTTTGAGCCTTACTAACCTTTTCTTGATGATTTTGAGCTCATTACAAGCCTTGAAGCCGAAAGACCATGATGATACCTAACCTTTGAGATTGGATGAGCTTTGGAATTGTTTTGGGAATTGGTTTGAATATAAGTGTGGGGTTGTCACCTTTTGTTTCCTTATGGTACCATGCGCTTAATTGTGAAAATGATGAAGGTTTGAAAAGAGATTTGATGCTTTGTACGTTGGTATGAAAGAGAGCTTGAATTGAAAAAGAAGCTTGAAATTGAGAAAAAGGAAAAGTTGAAAAAGAAATGAAAAGTTGAGAAAAAGAAAAAGGAAAGAAAGAAAAGAGAAAAATCAAAAGAAAAAGAGAAGCGCTTATGTTGGTAAATATGTGATTTGGGGTACACTTCACTCTTATTTCATCCATTCCCCATTGCTCATCTTCTCTCTTTGGTTCTTAGCTTTGTTTCCCTTTCTTTTACCACACCTTCACCTTGGCCTCATTACAAGCTTATAAAAGCCCTTTTGATCTTTGGTTGTATGTGTTTCAAGTGATGGAAATTAGAGGTTTGTCAAGCCTATGGTAACATTTATATTCATGATGTGCTTTGAGTGTAAACACTTAGCCTAAACACTTGAGAGATTGAGAGATACACTTACTTGTGAGAGATTTTACCTAACTTTGATCCATTAATTAAATTGATTGAAATTCTTCTTTACCTTTGTGTTGGAGCATGCTCTTGATTGTTTTGATTATTCTATACTTGGATTATTGAATTCATATTCTTTTGCTCATAACATTATTTGGTCTTGGAAACTTTGAAAATTGTTACGTAATCTTATTCTATTCTTTTGCCCAGGAGTGCAAAACTCCAAGTGTGGGGTAATTTGATGAGTCAAATATTTATCTTATTTTATTTATCTAATTATGTTTGTGTTAATGTTTATAAGTTGTTAATAATGATAAATTAAGTGTTATTTGAGTTATTAGACCATTTGAGGCCTTAACACTAAATTGTGCATAAAAACAGTAAATTAAGCATTATTTTGTACTAACCCGAAACTGACATGGTTCACTGTTTGATTTATTGTAATTTCTACAGATATCCAAATTCATTGATTCCAGTTTCAGATTAAAGTAGACATGTACAGATTTAAGCCAAAATTTGAAGCGTGCAAATTGGACAAGAATTGAAGATTTCACACGCATTTGAAGTTGGCCCATGTGCAGCTGAAGCACGAGCTCACGCGTCTCACGAGTAACATGGACTTAAATTGGGCTCCTGGATTCGATTGGTCTCTGAATTGAGTGAAACTTGTTGGGTTGTTTAGCTAACTTAAAGTCCCTTAATTGAGCGCTAATTTCATTTAATTTGGACTTGAATTGAAATTTATATACACTTATTAAGTGAGGTTTACCAGGCCGGATTGGCCCTATGAACACCTCTCAGTGTTTTATTTATGGAGAGCGCGCCACAACGCCAATTCAAGTGGGAACGGTGGCGTTTTAAACTTAACTTATAGAGATTTCTTGTGGCTTTTGAATCATTGCATTTGGAACCAAAACGAAGAAGATATGCGCGTTTTAAGTCAGCTGAAATGCATTCCACGTGTGCTTGCGCGCCAAAACGTTTCAAATTCTATGTAACTTTGATTGTGTACATTCGTTTCTATTGTAATTAAGTTGTACTTTGGTATATATTGTAAAAATTGAGATCAGAAACATAAGTTGTGAAGTTTACATTCAGATCAAATGCAGAGCTCTTCGAATTCTCTCTCTTTTCTTCACGCATCCATGGCTTCCTTCATCTTCTTCTCTTGCGCGCACCATTGTGTTCTCATGTGTGTATGTGATTCCGCTTCTTTCTTCCATTGATACTCTTGTGTTTAATTTGTTCTGTGTTCTTTGCATCTTCTCTTTAATGCTTTTCTTTAAGGATTTGATGCTTTAGGTTAGAATTTACCGAATGAAAATTAGGGAAATTGATGAAGCTTGCTACACAATGCCTTGCTTTGTATTCTTGACTTGGTTTATCTAGTGGAGACTTAACGGTTGGAGGTTTAAACTAGAAACGCATTCTATGCAGATTATGGTGAAGGTTTAATCGGTTGATAAGCTTTCACAATGTCAAGAATTACAAACCTTAGGATTGGCTTGAGCACCAAAGTCATTTTCCTTGATTTGAATTCATGCTTTCTTTAAATTTCATGCCTTGTAGTGTAGAGATTTATTGAATTACGTTTATTGCTTTCCTTTACTGTTTGAATCTGTTCTTATAGGATTTAGGATGTTATTTTAGGGTTAGTCCAATTTAGGCATTAGTTTAGAAATGGTTTCATGCATTAGGTAGTGTAGGCTAGTTTACTTTGCTTTAAATTTCCATTTTAATTTTTTTGCATCCCAAAACCCCCCTGAAAAATTAGAAAAATCAAAAACAAACTTTGGTGCATTCATTCATATATTCATACCTTTCATTTGCCACTGTTTTTGGGTCTGAACCAGCTTAGTCATTTTCTAGGTCAATTTTGAGCCAAAAACGCACCAAAAAACCCACCATTGAGCCATCTCCCACTTAGAAACCCCAAAACCCAAAAATAACCACATTTCACTCGACCAACCCCATATTTCCAAGCCACCCTAGAAGTCTTGGTGCAGCAAAATTG
>BDMB01000236.1:0-52192 GCA_016859785.1 Macrotyloma uniflorum
TCTATGTTGCATGATTATGTACTTTCAATTCGATGTAAGTGTTTCATTTGAAAAATAAATCTTATCTTGTTTTCGTAACTTCTTATTATTCTCTTCTATTGAAGTAAATGTATCTAAGTTTTTAATTTTATTGTTTAAATAAAAATACCACTTCTTTGTTTTGAAATATCACTTCTTCAAAAATCTCACGTTAAGAATTTTGCAACAACTTTGATCATCAAAATTGCAACATTCTTAGATCAGTAAGATATTTATTTATTTATTTGGGTTTTTTTATAGTCTTCCTTAAGTTTGTCCAGTATATACGGGAAAACTTAAAATCAATGTACTATTTATATATAACCAATAGTTTTAAGGACTTTCATCATATCATAATACATTATTAATTTTTTTAATATTAAAAACATCGACCAAACATAATAGTTGACTTTTAAAGAGCTCCTTCTATTTGGTTAATGATCCATGGCTCAATTAATTGACGTATTTTTTTTACTTATTCACCTAATGAGTATTGAAAAAGTCTCAGACCCTACATTAGGTGAAAATTAAAGTAAATTCTAACTATAAACAAGAATGTGTTACGTGTAATAAGAATTACTATAAATTATACTTTCTGGAATCTTAATGTGATCTTAACAAAAAATCATTGTTTTGTATTCTATTATATCGTATTTCAAAATCTTGTTAATTTATAACAGGATGTACGTATAATTATATAATTATATTTTGATATTCAATATAATAATAATAAAAAGAAAATATATTTGATAAATATTATTTATTTATAGTATTATTTATTGTAGACAGATCTAATGGACCTATTTAGTGGGTATTAACTCATAGACCCTATACACCAGATTTTACTGTACTACTTAACTAGTACTTCTTAACTAGAAAGATTGGACTGATCTTGGTGACAATAAAGTAGCTTAACTCTTTATACAGTTGAAAGAATAAAATCATAAAATATTCTTATACCTTATGGAATACGAAACAAGCAATGTTCATGTAGCACAATCCACAAACTAAGTGACTCAAAATAATGTAAACTTGTAAATACACCATTTTGTAAAAAAAAATTATGAAATGTTATTCATCATTATTGGATGTCCAATGAGTATGTAATATGAGTTGGTCAATGTATCCTTATGTTATGGATTTGACATAAACTTGAAATTAATTCATTCTTTTCCAAGATCCATTTATAGTTATTTTCTTATAAGATATACATGTTTTTGAAGGGGTTTTATAAATATATCATCTAACAAATTGTCAATGGGTACAAACTATGCATTTATCATTTTTTTTTAATATGATCTCTTATAGAATTATGTTTAATATAATATGCTTAGTCCTCAAATGCAATGATGGATTTTTATATAAGATGGTGGTAGCTTTGTTATAAAAAAATATAGGTATGTTACTTTGAAAGATGTTACAGTGTTTTAGTTCACATTTGATCCTCATTATTTGCACACATCAACTAGTATTTGATATATATTTGACTTCAACTATTGAAAGTTTGATAGAAGTTTCCTTTTATATAACCACTTGATGAGAATTTTTATAATGTAGGCATGTAAGAAAATATGAACATTTGTTTTTGTATAAGTTTACTCCAAATGAGCTACATCTTATTCTTTTTTAAGAAATTCTTAAAAATTACACAAGTATCTATTACTTCTTGCTTACATGAGTATACAATGTCACTCTTGATAAAAACTACTTAACTTCCCATAAATTAAGAAACAATGAACATATAAAATCACTTCAAATATAAAATTTTGAATAAAAGTTATAAAGAACTTAACTCTCTTCCAGAGAGGATATTAAAATTACAATATTTAGCAATATGAAATAATTTCACAAGAAAAATTTTATAAAAAATTCTCCCTAAAATTTTTTTTATAAATAAATCACAACATCGTTAAAAAATTTGAATTTTTTATAAGTTTGTTGAAATACTAGTCATTACATATGAGATGATCCTTTTTTTTTTTTAACTGACAATGTCAGATACTTTTCATAGTTTCTTTAACATGCAATCAGAGACAAACTAATTAATTTATATATATATATATATATATATATATAAATTAATTATCATATAAAAATAAATAATATATATAAGATTAAATACATACTTAATATATTTAACTTTTTAATTATATTCGACGATATTTTATATTATAAAAATTAGTAATCATTACATTAGTATTGAATTTTATAATATTTTTTTAATATAAATAATTATGCAATTAATAAAAAAATATAAATAATTATACAATTAATAAAAAAAATATAAATAATCATACAATTAATAAAAAAAAATCAAATAATTTAAAAATCAATGAAGATAATTATTTAAACTAGAAAAAAAATATATTATCTAATCTAAATTTTATATAAACTTTATAAATTTTATTTATTTAACTTAGAAGATATGTTTACTATTAAAGTCGTAAATAAAAAAACAATAACACATGAATTATTTTAAAAAAATATAAAGAATTAAACAATTTATACTAAAATTCAATCTCATATTTATATTAAATAATTATAAAATATTTTATTAAAAAAAAATAATTTTAAATAAAAATAAATATATAATAATATATAAATTTTTTATTGTGTTTTATATCTTATCTTCCATCTTATACTAAATCAATTTAAACTAAAAAGAAGATGTTAATCACTTTAAAACGTAAATTTATTTATCTTCCAGCTTATAGTAAATAACTTAAAAACATCATAATCATTTTAAAACATAAATTTATATGTTTAGATAAAAATTTGCGTTAATGATTTATCTTAAACTTAATATAATAATTAAATAATATTAATTTTAATAATATATTTAAGATATAAAATATTAATAACATTTTATATTTAATAAAATAATTTTTATGATAAAAAATATAATTTAATTTGAATTAAAAAATAATAAATTACAATATAATTTAATGCACATGATAGATTTTTATTTTATATAATTAAAATACATAATTTTCAACAAATTATCATGAATATATAAATCATAACGTACTAAGTAAATATTTTTAATAAATAAATTATATGTAGATTTATAATGCAAATTTGTAACATTATTGTTTAGCAAACTAAAATAAATAATATAAAAAATAATATTTTGACAAATGTAATTCTCATGTAATTAAAATATAATAAACCCTTAGGAATATATTAATACATTTTAGTTTTAAAAAAAATATTTATGATAAGAGAAATTATAATTTTATATTAATGATAATTCGAAAAGAAGGTAGAAATTCAATTAAAAATAAATATAAAAAATATATTTAAAAAAAAATGTTATAAAAAATCTCTTAAAACGTGTTCTTTTCCAATAAAATTGCTACAGTTATTCTAGTTGAATAATGATTCGTAAAAGCACTTTGTTCTTATCTATTCTAATTTATGTACAAAATGATTTCTTCAAATAAAGGTGAGATTGGAAAAATCTTCAAATAATAATATTAAAAATATTTTACAGTTCTGAATAAGTTAAGATATGTTTTTATCTTTTATAATATTTATTAGATTAATTTTAAAAACTTTAGATAAAAGAATCATATAAGTTTCTAGTTTTTTTTGTCAATTAAATTTGATTTTGATTCAAATATTTTAAAAATTGATAAATTAATTTTTTTAAAATTTAAAAATTAAGTGATTTTTTTTTATATAAACTTTATAACCGTGAGAAAACATTATTAAATATTAAATTTATGTAAAAAAAATTAAAATTACAGTAAATTTGGTTATTTTACTAATAAGGACATTGTTAGATATTCAATTTAAATATAAAAAATTAAAATAATATTTTTGAAGATTAAATTTATTAATTTAAAAATAAAAAGATAAAAGATAAATTTAAAAAAATAAGTAAACAAAAAAACATAGCAATATATATATAGAGACTAATTGAAGCAAGTTTTGTATTTTACTATTTCCCTCCCTCTCTCATTCATACTTTCCAACACATCTTTGCGAATGAAGAAATCTGTGTCTAACGCAAATGAAAGGATAACCGATGATCTTATTTTCTTGATTCTGTCAAAATTGCCACTAAAATCTCTGAATAAATTTTTAGCGGTGTGCAAATCATGGTCCCTTTTGTTTCAAAACCCTGATTTCATGAGAGTGTACAGCAGCAATTTCGTATCCAATGTTAATTCTAGTGTGGACGATAGATATCTCCTGGTTCTGCAGAATATAGACCAGAGCGTGTTGTATGGGCTTTCTGGGGAGAAATTTGAGAAAAAGGTTAGATTGGATTGGCCACATCCATTTGAATGGAATAACTTCAACATTCATGTTATGGAACCTGGCAGTGTTAATGGCGTTCTTTGTCTCTATCAAGGGTTTAAAAGGGTTGTGCTGTGGAACCCTGCAACTGGGCAATCCAAAATCGTTCCTTCAAGCCCCCTTGAATCTTTCCCTTATGATGAAGCTCAGGTTCTTTTCTTTGGGTTTGGTTATGACTGTTAGTAATTTTAAAGTTAAGTTAATTTCTGTTTCAATTAAATGTGTTTATGTTCTGTTCAAAATAATGTGGTCAAAATGTTGATCTATTTCTTAGGAATTTGATGCTAGAATCTTGCCATGAGTTTAGAAAACCACCCACTTCACAGATTCAATCAAATAGAATCAAACAGAGAGATATTTCTATTTGTGTTTAACAATTGGTATCAAGAGCCTTATGCTCTGAGTGCAGAAAGAAAAAAAAAAAAGAGAGATTGAGTACATTAGGGTAAAGGGTTTCGCTACAATGCAACGCCGCAGGAATCGCAACGCAACACCAGAGGAACCGCAACGCAACGCCACAAGAATCGCAATGCCACGCTGCAGGAGCCGCAACGCAACGTCACAGGAACCTTCGCTACACCCTAATCTTGTAATGGTGGTGGATTGCCACCAGCACCGGTGGTGAGGACAAAAAAATAAAAATAAAACAGGACGAAGGTAAGGGCGAGGGCGACGCCGTCGAAAGGGAACCAAGAGGAACGTGGAGGCCGTCACAAAGGAACCAGGAGGAGCACAGAGGGTTTTGTTTTTTTTATCGTGGCAGAGAAAGCAAGATTGAGGATTTCGGAGACATCGCAGACTGTTGACTAGGTCATTGAGAGTGAGACGTCCGTATCAACAACAAATCAATGGCAGATTCAACCACCAAGTATTTGCAACCTGCAATCCCTCGGTTTGATGGGTTTTATGATCACTGGGCGAAACTCATGAAAAATTTCCTTCGTTCAAAGGAGTATTGGCATTTGGTAGAGCGTGGAATTTCAGTTGTTCCTGATAAAACCACTGCATCAGAATCTGAACTCAAGGCCATGGAAGAATAATAATTGAAGGATTTGAAGATAAAGAACTATCTCTATCAAGCCATTGATCGTGAGATTTTAGATACCATCCTCAACGATGAGACGTCCACAGACATTTGGGACTCAATGAGGCAGAAATTTCAAGGTTCCACAAGAGTGAAAAGGGCACAATTACAAGCCTTGTGTAGAGATTTTGAACTATTGCAAATGAAGGAAAGTGAAACCGTGAATTCATACTTTGCCCGCACTTTGAAAATTGCCAAAAATATGAAGGCGTGTGGAGAAAGCATGCGAGAGCACGTTATTGCTGCAAAAATATTGCGGTCCATGATTCCTAAATATAATTATGTTGTGTTCTCAATTGAAGAATTCAATAATTTGGATACTATGACAATTGATGAATTACAGAGCAGTCTTTTAGTTCATGAACAAAGGATGATGGGTCATGAAGAGGTGGAACAAGCACTGCAAATTACACATGAAGATAAGGGAGGTAGAGGACGAGGCAGAGGAAGAGGTTCTTTCCGTGGCAGAGGAAGAGGAAGGCAGACATTTTCAATATGAATGTCCTACTTGGGAGAAAAATATGAATTATGTAGAAGTGGAAGATAAGGTAGACCAGGAGGATGAGTTCTTACTAATGGCGTACCTTGATTTTAAGGAAGGAAAGGAAGAGGAATGATTTTTAGATTCTGGGTGCAGTAACCACATGAGTGGTAATAAAGACTGGTTCTCAAAGTTAGATGAGAACTTTCGGCATGAAGTAAAACTTGACAATAACATGCGCATAGCTGTGATGGGGAAAGGAAGTGTCTGATTGAATGTTAATGGAGTCACACATGTACTTTCACACGTGTTCTACGTTCCAGAACTCAAGAACAACTTACTAAGCATCGGACAACTCCAGGAGAAAGGCTTGTCTATACTGATTCAGAATGGGAACTGTAAAGTTTCTCATCCTATAAGAGGGCAGATTATGGAGCTAGATATGAGGGGAAATAGGATGTTTGTACTGACTGCTACCAAGGCAACATTGTATTCGACGTGCTTCCAAATAGAACAATAGGGGAGTTCACAGCTTTGGCACAACCGATTTGGGCACCTAAGTTATAGTGGCTTGAAGACACTTTCCTCTAAACAAATGGTGAATGGACTGCCTACTATCACAGTTCCAGGAGAACTCTGTACGCACTGTTTGGCCGGGAAGCAACACCGAAAGTCTATGCCTAAGAAAAGTTTATGGAGAGCATCACATAAGCTTCAACTTGTACATGCAGATTTATGTGGCCCTATCAATACATATTGAGTTTACAAACTACTTACCATAGGGTAAATCTAATCTAAGTTCCTTAGTTGTGCTGTAGAAGTACTAGTCATAACACTATATACAGACATAACACTAAACAAAATACATGAATGTAAGTTAAATGATTAAAATTTATAATAGAAATTGGGCATAAAGTTAATACAAGTTTTAGAATTGAAAGTTTACTTTTTTATTAAATTTTTGATATGTACACCAGGCTTACGACGCAAAGAACAAAACCATACAGCTACATTATGCCCAGGACAAAGAAGCAAGAGTTGCCAATGATTTCTACATATTGAGCCAAAATTAGTTTCACAACATATACATAAACTATATAAATGAAATGTAGTTAATAGAAATAATCTTACTGATCAAAGTAAGGAGCCAAATAAATTTGCTTGGCTGACTTTTGTATCCATTGATTGATATAATTTTGAGTCTCGGTTCTTTTATTCCCTATTATCTGTATGCTCTGGGGCTCAAGAAATCCATACAAGTGTCACGACCGAGCTCTTCAATTCTTTTATTCAAATAACTGAAAATTACAACAAAAAATGGTTAATTGTGATTAAAGCATTCATTAAACAGTTATTGATAGTAAGAATTGTCTACTTACAACATCCACAAATGCAAAATTGAGACATTAAGCATTTCACGTTGTATTAATTCATATATATCCTGGAATGAAATATAGAACGAGAAACTTTCATCGCTGACACCGAATAAACTTCCAGGACATATCACCTGAAATGGTCAGCTTGGTAAGCATCAATTCCAACACAAAAATAGACTTAAATTTGATTTATAATAAATTAGGTTGACCTGAAAAGGATCCCCATAAAGCAAGGTCTTTGAGGCTTCATGCAACTGACTAATAGGGTCAGTGTTTGGTTCCAACCTATTTGCTCCATCCACACCTTATTAATAATCAAACATTGAACAACATTAACATTAACAAATAATATGTATTGGTAATTGAATTTATTAAGTAAGAAAAAAAAACACTTACCATGGCTGAAATAAGTCTAACAAGACGTTTTGGCCATGAGATGAAATTCTGTAGAGCCTGGCCAACAAACTGAACCTCAGAAGTAGGTATGGGAACTTGAGCAGTAGGATCTCGAACTTGCTCAACCACCACCCTGACCATATCATATGCCAATGGCACATTGTGTAAACTTGAACCCTCATAAACTCTACCAATGGACACAACACGGGGAGGTATCTCATCAATGCATAACTCACATTGATGAGAACCATCAGGCTGACCCCCAAATGGATGACCAGCAGAAACAGCAGTACCACTCGTAGGCGTTGCACAATTGCCGTTAGTGCTAGCATGCAACCCAATATCATTATTAACCTCAATTGGAGGTACACCCTGTGACTGTGAAGTGCTGACGTTGATTCCGTGTAACATTAAAGTTGGTGTCAGCCGTGCAAGCACTTATTGTGTCAGGATCTCCAAATCCCCCAGGCTTAATTTAGATAGTGATATGGTCTATTAATATAAACAAAAAATAGAAATTATCAATAACTAACATAGTTGATAAAATAGTGATAAATACTCATAATAAGTTTTAAATAGTCCAAAGTACTGACTAACAGTCACACCAACCCCAGCTGTACGAACACGTCCAGGGTGCTCTGGTCGCCCAATAGCAGCAGTCAATATATCCTTCCGCTCTTGAAAAACAAAGGCACCTTGTGATGCTTACTCGTCTAACTCATTCTACACACAAAAAAAGTATGCATTAAATAAACAAAACAATCACTAAATTTATATTACAATTTAAGCAAATACTTACAATTTTTTCTGCAATTTGGGTAGCAGACTCAAAAGACATTTGGCCTGATGGTTTTGTGCGAGCCATCACCCACAACTTATGGCGCGGAGGAGGAGGTGGAGGATCAATGACTACATCCTCTGGCTGTGCACCAGATTCCACTGCTTTGTCCTTCAATCTCTTAAGTTCCTGTTTGGTATAATTTTTGACCAGCCGGTCATAACCCCCACAAGACAATAAGTGAGGGGCAGTGTTTTACTGCTGAATATTCCTTGCCTTTTCTCTTACAGCCTGCAACAATTAAAGTAAAATATAATAAGATGTGATAAAGTAAGTAAAATTATATTATAAATTTATAAATAATACAACACAAATTACCTCCCAATTAGGGTCACTTCTAATTGCTTTGAATGTTTCCCATTCTTCAGGGTCAATGTTATACACTTTAGAAGGGCTTCTACCTTTGTATTTCCCATGAATCCAAACCCTTGTGAGATCAGCCTTTTGTTGCCTAAATTTTGTAGCAACTACTGAAAGAATTTTGCTCTTTAGTATATCAGTATCCTCAATCTGATATACTTCCTATAAAACAAATTCAAATTAAATCGTTAATAATCATAAAATAAATAACCATCAACTTGTCTAATCATGTAGAGTTAAAGTACATACCAAAATATCATGCCAAATTAAGTCTTTAGTATCTTGTGGAACTTCTTTCCAAGAAGGAACTAAAATACTAATCTTGTCTCGTGCAAGTGTACCCAAATAACTTGCAAATTCTACTTTATTTGGTCTTGAAAAATAGTAGAAAAATAAAGAAATAAAACAAAATATGTAAATAGATAAATTTATTGACAAACAATTTGTAATATGAATTAATGGATGTCTAACCTGAAACTATCCCTGTAGTAGGATGCACATCAAGCTCAATTTTGGCTCCTTGCATGCGTTTACGGGCTAAACCCTTCAGCCGTGTTGGTGCTCTCTTTTTTTTTAGATGTAGCTTGTGAACCAGATGATGTAGGAGGAGTAGAGCTTGGATGACTATCCATGAGTCTGTTTTGACAAAGAAAACAAATAATCAATGTCAGTTACCGAAAGGATAATTAAAAGCAATTTAAAACATGAAAAATATAACTTATCAATGGTAATTAGGTATTAAATTAAATCAAATATTAATAAACAAGTAAATAAACATAACTTATATATCAATGATACCTATATAGTAATGTTTTCCCATATATGCCTTCATCATTGTCATTACGAGTAGCCTGAACATCATCTTGTTCAATGTGTTCATTATTAGTAGGCATACGTGTTGAGAAAGAAAGACTATCCCAAAACTCAAGAGAGGAGTCATCAACATTGTACACATTTCTGCCATGGAGAACAACAGACCACCTTTCATCAATAGGGTCTTTCACATAAAATACTCGAGTTGCTTGTTTTTCCATGATGAAATGTTCATCCTTATGACCCAACTTGCTAAGGTCTACCATTGTAAATCCCATTTCATAAGTTCGCACACCAGTGTTAATATCAACCCACTTGCACTTAAAAACAAGAACTTTAAACTTGGTATAACTAATCTCGCAAATGTCTTCAATGAATCCATAGTAACTTGTGGATGCAACAACAAGATTTTTATCATGTCTACTAGAAAAATGCATGGATTGAGCTTGAAGAGTGACCCCACTATTCTGCATGGTACTGTTATCATCTTGTGACTTTGTGTAAAATGAACACTTATTGATATCATATGCAGTATAAGTAAAGACATTATATTTATGCTCATTTGCAAGACATTTTAATGTTTCAGAAGCACTGGCATCACTGAACACTTTTTGTTTAAACCATTTCAAGAAACTCTTGTTATGTTTATTCACCAATGCTTTTTCATTCATCCTCGGATTATTTTTCTTCAACAGTGATTGGTGTTCATATATGTAAGGGGGGACCTCGTCAGTGTTGTTCAATATATACAAATGTGCTTGAAGTAATTCCTTTAGGAGAATGAATTTAACTTTTAATCCTTTTGTACCCTCCCCTTCATAGCTATCCTCATGACGAGACTTAGGAATTCCAAAAGGTTTTGCTTTGGACATGTAATCAGAACAAAATTCAATAGCTTCTTCTACAATGTACCTTTCAACAATAGATGCTTCTGGACGATATGGATTCTTGTTATACCCTTTTAAAATCTTCATGTAACGCTCAACTGGGTACATCCATCGTAAATAAACAAGGCCACACAATTTGATTTCCCTAACTAGATGAACAATCAAGTGAACCATTTATATCAACCACTGTCGCGTGTGATTCTATCAAACAAATTTTCTTAAATCCCCTTTTTTGTAGTATAAGAGAGGACCAAAGGTGTCAATCCGTGGAGCAATTTCGGAGGTGCTGTTGATTCTATGTTTCCTAGATGAAGATGCAAGTTATGGGGATGATAAAATGTGATTTCGTTGCTGCTGATGCCAGTTTCAAATGTATGATTTTATGTGTAGTGTATGATGCAAGATTTAATGATTGAAGTCAGCAATGTATGGACTGAAATGCTTATGAATGGAATGCTTGTAGCATCTTACTATGTAGGGGGGTTTAAAACGCATAATGCATGGACACTGATTCAGCTAAAGAATTTAAGTACTGTTGCAACTAATGAATGTAATGCTCGATGAAAGAACTACTGATTAACATGCAAATTCACTTATGAAAAGAGAATGACACATTATGAATTACAATTCGAACCAAGATTATGATGCACTACAACTAGAAGTAAACGAAACTAAAATGAAGACCGAATCAAAATGACAATTAAGCAAAAATGAAATGAATTAAAATGCAGAATCGAAGTGCGTGTAAGATAATGATTTTTGTGAAGGTTTCTTGAGAGAAAATTCTCATGGAATTGTGCTGAACTTCACTGGAATCCAGAGCTAGTGATTTCACCATTGGAAGACATCCAATTGCCCTCAATTTTCATGAAGTGTCAGGAGACAATCCTCTACTGAATTTAATCTTTGGAAACTTTCAGATTTTCGAACTTAGAAATCAAGAACTAAAGAATGCAAATCTTTGAACAAATCTTAGACAAACAAATCGGTAAATGGCGCGGAAACTACTACAAATGATCGAACAGAATCAAGAAAACATACAAGAATCAAGAACGTAAAACAAATGACAGAATCATTACATAATCGGAATCGAACTTACTTGTTACTAAACTAAGATCAAGAAACGGAACTACTGCTATCACTAGGCAACAAAGAGAACACGTTCTTCTTCATCGCAGCTAAACTATCTTGCAAGAGCGTAAAGAAACTGAACTTCTATGCTTCTGTTTGCTAAATGTATTGATCTACCACTATTACAAAAGAGTTCTATCTACTTATAGGATGTATGGCTTTCGCTTATTGGGCGGACCCTTGCGAAGTTGGCCCGATCTTCTTCAGCTCGTGTACTTCCCTTGTTTAGATGCGTATGCTCAACTTGGGATATACATAACTTTCTCATTTCTCCACCGTTTTACTTGATTCAAGTCTCCAATTGTAGATGGTCGAGTCTATTTTCCAATGAGACTAGATTCACGATTTTAAAGGCCCAGGCGAGTCCACTGGGCCTTGATTATTGGAAGTGGTTTTTCGCTTTCTTCAGCTGATCGTAGCTTCTGTTGAGTTCACTTTAATGGCTTGCCAAAAATCCATTTTACATCCGATTCGTGTCATTCAAAGTCTGAATTGAAACCCTATGGATCCTCTTTCATTTGGGACAAATTTGGTGATTTTTGGAGCTTTACAGCATCTTGGAGCTCAATTTCTTTAAGGTCGACTTTTTTGTCTTCGTACTTTGCGGTTGACTTGACTTTGACTGCTCAGGAAAAATCCATTTCTTTACCAAATCTCGTGATTCCGGTTTCTATCGAAAGCCTTAGATGTCTATTTCAACCTGCATCAAGAATTGTGATTTTAGGTGCACTGAGTTGAAAGATATCGTCGAAGAACGAAGTGATCATCAAACTGAAAATATACTGTTTTTAACATGTTATTTACTTCTAACCTTATAATATGTTACAACACATAATTTATGGGGAATTTAGTTTATTTATTCATTTACGAATACTTAAATAAGGTTATTAGTTAAATAAAAAATGTTAATTTATGGTTCTATCAACCATGATGTAAAAAAAGGCTGGAGAAAAATACATCTCCAATTGGCATAGGATAATAATAGCCTCATTTTCTAACTCATCCAACTTGCTAGGATCAATCACTTTAGCACATATAGCATTGAAAAAGAAGCACAAACGAGTTAACACACTTCGGACATTCTTTGGCAAAATGCCCCGTATAGCCACAAGTAGGAGTTGTTGCATTAAGATGTGACAATCATGAGACTTTAAGCCAACCAATCTGAGATCATTCAATGATACAAGGTTCTTAACATTTGAAGAGTATCCGTGTGGAACTTTCACACCTCGTAGACAATGACAAAAACTCATTTTCTCTTTTTTTGACAAAGTATGACATGCAAGAGGCAAATATGTCCGCTTACCTTCCGATCTTAGATGTAACTGTGAACGTATACCCATCTCTAACAAATCTTGACAGGAACTTAGTCCATCCTTTGTCTTGCCTTTAATGTTTAATAGTGTGCCTATTATACTATCACATACATTTTTCTCCACATGCATGACGTCTATACAATGTCTAATATCTAAATAGCACCAATACAGAAGATCCCAAAATATTGACCTCTTCTTCCACAACATTTTCTCAATAGACTTCTTTTGGGTCTTTCCAAACATAACATTTATGTCCTTCACCAGACCATAAACTTGTTCACCAGTTAATGGTGTCGGTGCAATTTCATGTTCTTGACATCCATTAAAAGCTTTTTTCAATCTCCGATATGGGTGATTATATTTGAGAAATTTTCGATGCCTAGTGTACACAGTCTTCTTTCCATGCTTCAATTGTAGGTAGCTTGTTTGTTTTTGACATATAGGACATGCTTGATGTCCTTTAAAACTGTATCCACTCAAGTTCCCATATGCTGGAAAATCATTAATAGTACAAAACAACATTGCACGTAGCTTGAAACTTTGTTGCTGAAACCCATCAAACACATCAACACCTTCTTCCCATAACATTCTCAAGTCCTCAATCAAGGGACTTAAATAAACATCTGTCATTCCTAGGTTTTCTTGGTCCCGCAATCATCATACATAACATCACATATTTTCTCTTCATGCATAACCAAGGAGGCAAATTGTAAATTGAAAGGAGAACAGGCCATGAACTATGGTTAGTGCTTAAGTTACCAAAATGATTCATCCCATCTGTAGCAAGTCCAAGCCTTAGGTTTCTTGCCTCACTACCAAAATCTGGAAACAAATCATCAATTCTTTTCCATTGTGGAGTATCAGCCGGATGACGAAGCATGCCATCACAATTTCTATTATTTGCGTGCCATGTAAGATTAACTGCATCATTTGCATTAGCAAACAATCTCTTGAACCTTGGAATGATTGGAAGATACCATAACACCTTCGTTGGGGAGCCTTTCTCTACAACATCTTCATCACTACTATCGATACCATTTTTCAATTTATAGCGTGATAGCCCACAACGAGGAAACTTGTGCAATGATTGAAACTCTTTTCTGTATAATATACAATCATTAGGGCAAGCATGTATTTTTTTGTACTGTAAACCCATAGGACACAAAACCTTCTTTGCCTCATAGTGACGGTCGGGCAATGTGTTGTCTTTTGGAAGCATTTGCTTTAACAATTCGAGCAACTCCGTGAAACTTGTATCACTCTAACCATTTTTTGCTTTTAAATTCATGAATCTCAACATTGCTGATAAACGTGTGAAGCTTGTACAACCAAGAAACAACAGTGTCTCTGCATCACTTTTTAAAGCATCATACACATGTGAATGTGCTTGTTGAAAAGACTCTTGCCTCACATCATGAATCATGTCCTCTATTTCATAGTCCATTTCTACATCAGCTTGCTCAGTTTGAGACATACTATGAGACACAGTTCGACTTTCTTTATGTTCACCATGCCATATCCATGTTGTATAACTTGTTAGAAACCCATCACATATCAGATGGTCCCGTATTTCATCAATTCCATGTCGCCTCCAATTTAAACAGTTAACGCAAGGACAATAAAACTTCCCATTCAAATCCGCTCAATTTCGTTGAGCAAAATCCAAAAATTGTTCAACTCCATTTTGATACTCATCAGTAAACCGTCTTGCTAGCATCCAACTACGGTCCATGTATACTCTTTTGTTATATACAAGGACAATGAAATGGGGTATAAAGTTTGACCAAACTAAAAACTATAATTAATTGACCCATGAGCAAAGTACTCATGGGTCACGTTCGATATTGGAGAGTAAACTTAACAATTTTTTCTTTCAAGTTAAAAGGAATTCTAACATAATAGTCACTCCTACATAATTGAAGTTAAAAGGAATTCTAGCATAATAGGCATAGGCATATTGTAATGAGTACCGATCATCACTAATTACAACTACTTCTTAACTTGTTCATTGCACATCCAAAGGTAAATCTTTGCACAAACCTAACTTCTCCAAGAGTACATCTATTTATACTAGTTCCATTTATTCAGTAAAACCAAAGAATCTCTCTCCTCTTCTTCATTTTGATTTTTATTATTTAATATCCATCCATACATTTCTATCTAAACCAACTATTTCAACTCTTTCTCCACTTTCACCAGGTTTAGACACATAAGGTAATACAGTTTCAAATTTCAATTTAACAATTCATTCATTAAAATTATGCATTTCAATAATTTAATCACTACATTTAAGATTGAAAAGAGTGAAATAATTTAAAGGGCCTCATCATCCCACTCTCATGATTACACATATATATTATGATACAATGAAAATAGAATGACAAAGCCTATATGTAATAATTGAACATCCACATGTAATAATCCTAAACCGTAAACCCTAATCCTAATTACCACTTAATTCCAATAATTCTAACAAGTACCACCTATAACAACAAAATTCAAAATACTCCTAATAATAACAAAACCAAAACCACCACACATCACATTTTCCCAATCATACAAGCATCTAAAACAGCATTACTCCAATGACAAGTGTAAAATTCATAAAAAGCCTACTATTAAAAAATCAAAGCTCAAAGCCAGCATCAGCAGTGCAAGAATTCAAACCTAATCCGTCAAACTAATTTCCAAAATTCACAGTCGCACCAGAAAATTAAAAAATTAACTAACCTGTAACAAACAAAGCTACATTGAGCCACTCTCAGTTCTAAATTTCAAATCGGCAACAAACAAAGGAAAGCAAGAACAGAAGAACGAATATTAAATTGCACCAACAAAGCAGAAGCAGTAAACATCCAATGCAAAGCAACATAGACAAAGACAGGAACAGTAACAGTATTCAAATTGACGATTGGCGCGAATGCGAATGCAATTTCGAATGTGAATAGTACAATGGAAAGAGTTAGTAGGTACCAGAGAGAGATCTAACGATGTAATGGAGTAGAGTTTGAATCTCAACGAATCTGTGGAGGTTTTATAGGAATAGGCGGACCAATTAACTGCAAGCGGAGAGAAAAGAAACGGGAAGAACAATATAGGTAAAAGGACAAAAAGGAAGCGTCAATGGTGTTAACGACGGAGTGAAAGGGAGAGGGATTTGATGGTGTAGGGTTTAGGAGCGACGGAGGGAGAGAGCGAGGTCTGTGTGAGTAAGAGGTTTCTGTTCGAAGCTGAGATTTAAGAGATAGCTTACATCGGTTCTTCAAAGAACCGATGTAAATATTAAACTATTTACATCGGTGTTAATAGAACCGATGTAAATATGTCATTATTTACATCGGTTTGTTGGGCAACCGATGTAAATAATCGTTCAAATAATTTTCAAAAATGCCACCGCTTTACATATTTACATCAGTTTGTCTAAAACTGATGTAAATATGTCATTATTTACATCGGTTCTCTAGGCAACCGATGTAAATAATCGATCAGGTTTTCTTTTATTTACAAAAATGCCACTACTTTTCATATTTACATCGGTTTTGCTAATAACCGATGTAAATTTGGCGATGTAAAATCTGCTTTTTCTAGTAGTGACAAGACAAAACTCCCGAAGAAGCATGGAGTGGATAAAAGCCAACTGTAGATTACTTTCGAGTATTTGGATGTTTAGCTCATGTCCATATACCAGATCAGCACCGAGTAAAATTGGATGACAAAAGCAAGAAATGTGTTCTTCTAGGAATAAGTGATGAATCAAAGGCATATCGGCTGTTTGACCCTGTCAATAAAAGGATTTTAATCAGCAAATATGTGTTTTTTGAGGAACAAAAGGGCTGGAATTGGAAGCAAAATATGGAAGAACATCAACTGGAGATCTTGGAGTGCGGAGATAATGAAGAGTATGTGAGTGTTCCCGAAGAAAATTCTGAGGATATTATAGAGAATACTGGTGCTCAAGAAACTCATAATCAAAATGAGGATGCTAAAAATAGATCTGTAGGTACTAATATTTATCCTCAGGCTCCTCATATTGATAATTTATGAAATTCCAGTTGCAGGGAGGGTTAGAAGGAACAGGAGAGAACCAGCTTGGATAATAGATTACGGAAAAGGAGAGGGTCTATCCGATGATGATGGCCTAAATGTAATGATGGTCACCGAGGATGATCCAATCTCATTTGAGGAAGCTATTAAGAGTGAGAAGTGGAGAAATGCAATGATGAAAGAGCTGGAATCAATAGAGAAGAACATGACATGGGAGCTAACTAATCTGCCAAGGGGAGTAAACCAATTGGAGTAAAACCAATTGGAGTGAAATGGATATTCAAAACCAAATTTTAAGAGACTGGAGAAGTAGACAAATTCAAAGCCAGACTAGTAGCGAAAGGGTATGTTCAACAATATGGAGTGGATTACACTGAGGTTTTTGCTCCGGTAGCCAGGCTTGACACCATTCGTTTAATATTGGCTGTATCAGCACAATATAGCTGGAATGTTTTTCAACTAGATGTAAAAAGTGTCTTCCTTCATGGTGAACTTGAGGAGGAAATCTATGTGCAGCAACCCAAAGGTTTTGTGAAAGAGGGTGAAGAAGAGAAAGTGTACAAATTAAAAAAGGCACTTTATGGGCTTAAGCAAGCACCGAGAGCATGGTTTAACAAGATAGAAGCCTATTTTGTTCGAAATGATTTTGATAGATGCCTTTGTGAACATACATTGTTTACAAAAACAAAGGAGGGAGGTAAACTTTTAATTGTTAGTCTTTATGTAGATGACTTGATATACACTGTAAATGATGAGAGTATGTGTAATGAGTTTAGAAAATCTATGATGGCTGAATTTGATATGTCAGATTTGGGAAAAATGCGATATTTCCTTGGTATTGAAGTTATGCAGAACTCAGGAGGAATCTTTATATGTCAGTGGAAATATGCTCAAGAAGTACTATCCAAGTTTGGCATGGAAAACTGCAATGCAGTAAAGAATCCTATTGTTCCTGGCACCAAATTATCAAAAAATGATACAGGGACCAACGTAGATGCAGTTTTGTTCAAACAAATAGTTGGCAGTCTTATGTATTTAACTGCAACTAGACCAGATTTAATGTATGGAGTAAGCTTGATCAGCAGATTCATGTCAAGTTCCATTGAATCTCACTGGTTTGCAACCAAGAGAATATTAAAGTACTTGAAAGGAACAACTGAACTAGGCATCCTCTACAAAAAGGGAGAAAACGCAAAGGTTGTGGCATATTCTGACAGTGATTTTGCAGGGGATGTAGATGATCGAAGAAGTACTTCTGGTTCTGTATTTCCACTTGGTGCAGGAGCAGTTTCTTGGTCCTCCAAGAAACAACCAGTAGTCACCCTATCCACCACAGAAGCAGAGTATATAGCTGTTGCTTCTTGTGCATGTCATTGTATTTGGGTTCAAAGGGTGTTGGAGAAGTTGAGTTTTGAAGAACAGAAGAATACACTAATTCTATGTGACAACAATTCAACTATACAATTATCAAAGAATCCAGTGTTTCATGGGAGGAGCAAACATATAAACATTAAATTTCATTTTTTAAGAGACTTGGTGAAAGATGGAACTATTAAGCTGAATTACTGCAGCCCACAGATTCAAGTTGCAGATATAATGACTAAGCCACTCAAGTTAGAGCAATTTTTAAAGCTACGGAAGATGTTAGGCATGATTGAAGCTTCAGAATTAAACTAAATGTTGTTCCATCTAGTTTAAGGGAGGGATTGTTAGTAATTTTAACGTTAAGTTAATTTCTGTTTCAATTAAATGTGTTTCTGTTTTGTTCAAAATAATGTGGTCAAAATGTTAACCTATTTCTTAGGGATATGATGCTAGAATCTAGCCACGAGTTTAGAAAATCACCAACGAACTACTTGTTTCTGTTAGTGGGTTTTGATGATTGTAAGGCTATAAAGCCTAATGTTTGATTCTGAAATAAGTAGCACTTCACAGATTCAATCAAACAGAGAGATATTTCTACTTGTGTTTAACAATGACCCTCTTAGAGATGACTACAAGGTGATTCGACACGTAGAATTTTTGCTACCAGAGGATGAACTTGAAACTGATAACATGACGGAGTACGAGTTCACGTGCGAGATATATAGTTTAAAAAGCAACTCTTGGAGGCAACTTGATGTTGCAATACCCTTTTGTTATTCTCATAGTGTAAGTGTGGAAATGTACTTGGATGAAGTGTGTCACTGGTGGATTGAAAGTGAAAGGAATCATGATGATGCATGTTTGATGTCGTTTGACTTGAGGTTTGAGACGTTCTTCATAACACCTATGCCCTCATACATGTATGATCATAATTTTGATGCTAAATCTGTGCAGAGAAAATTGGTGGTGTTGAATGAGTGCATTACTTTGATTATAGTTTATAGAGAGATTGGTACTACTCACGTATTAGTTTTGGGTGAGATTGGTGAGAAAGAGTCATGGATTCAGCTCTTTGTTGTTGGACCTTTGCCGTGTATTGAACACCCCATTGGAGTTGGAAAGAAAATCATATTCTTCGAAAAAAAGGATGAGAAACTGGCATGGTTTGATTTAAGCACCCAGAAGATTGAGGAGCTTAACATTGAAGGAGGGACACTTTGTTCTCAAATCATAGCTTATAAAGATTGTCCCTTTCCAACTCCAGATCTAAACAAATAAATACTTGTTTTTGTTTCAGTCTATAGTTTTGTTGTTAGAGTTTTAGCTTGAGGTAGAAAGCTGCTAGTCACTTAGAGACATCATATCTGACAAAGTTAAATATTATTTTATCAATTTTTCTTTGTCTTTCTTTTTGCAGTTCCTATTTCAATTATATATATATATATAAGATGAATGTTTATATGTTCTGATAAATAAATCATCTACCAAAAATAAAATACATTCCATGAGGTTATGATTTGATTACACTTTTAATGTTAATTTGATTGTAACTTCTAAGAACATAAAGTATTTATAAAAATAATTTATTCAAAGTTGTTTTGACTATCATTGTTTTAATTTGAGCCTCACAAAACTTGAAAAAGATTGTTTTGGCTATCATGTTTGAGGTTTGGGATTTAATTCCTGTTAGAATATTAAAACAAAAACAAACATATTATAATAAGACATGATTTTCTATGAAAGCTTGTTATTTTATTCTTTAGTCTTCCTTTCTTAAATAGGTAGCAGAGTATATCTTTTACATTAATACGATAGATTCTTTAGAATATATAATTAAAAGATTTTTAACAGCTAGTTTATAAAAGATAATAAAATATATTCATCATTAACATCCCCCCTCAAATTGATGCTGATAAGTCAACCAGCAATAATTTGCCAACAAGAAACTAATGGCGTTGACTTCAAGAGAACCACCAAGAGAACCGTCAAGAGAACCGTCAAGAGAACCATCAAGAGAACCACCAAGAGAACCACCAAGAGAACTACCAAAAAGAACCACCAACGGGAACCACCAAAGAGAACTACCAAAAGGAACCCCCAAAGGGAATCACTAAAAGGAAATCCAAAGGGAACAACCAAAAGGAACCCCAAAAAAGAACCATAGAAAGGAACCATAGAAAGGAATCACAGAAAGAAACCATAGAAAGGAACCATAGAAAGAAACCAGAGAAAGGAATCACAAAAAGGAACCATAGAAAGGAACCATAGAAAGGAACCACAAAAAGGAACCGCAGAAAGGAACCACAGAAAGGAACCATATAAAGGAACCATAGAAAGGAACCACAGAAAGGAACCATAGAAAGGAACCACAGAAAGGAATCATAGAAAGGAACCATAGAAAGGAACCACAGAAAGGAACCATAGAAAGGAACCACAAAAAGGAACCACAAAAAGGAACCATAGAAAGGAACCACAGAAAGGAACCGTAGAAAGGAACTATAGAAAGGAATCATAGAAAGGAACCATAGAAAGGAACCAAAGAAAGGAACCATAGACAGGAACCATAGAAAGGAACCACAAAAAGGAACCATAGAAAGGAACCTATCAAAGGGAACCACCAAAAAGAAACCATCAAATGGAACCACTAAAAGGAACCACCAAATTGCACAGCGGAACAAAACTTTTAGGTTGAATGACAAATAGTGTCAAGACAAATTTTATTATCTTACACTATTCTAATCACGAACTAGGCTCTGATACCATGTTAGAATATTAAGACAACAACAAGCCTATTATAATAAGACATGGTTCTCTATGAAAGCTTGTTATTTTATTCTTTAGCCTCATTTTCTTAAATAGGTGGCAGAGTATATCTTTTACATTAATACGATAGATTCTTCAGAATATATAATTAAAAGATTCTTAACAGCTAGTTTATAAAAGATAATAAAATATATTCATCATTAACAATTCCTGTGACAGACTGAGACGGGAATCCTGAATTGTTAACTGATGTGGTTGTATTTGCATCCACTCCTTCCATACTTTTCATTGTATCATGAGTTTGAAAAGAGTAGGGAACTAACTTGCTATACTGTAGATTTTACTATTGCTTCAATGTATTTGATATTAAATCTCCTCTATGAATGCATGTCAGCTATTTGATGAAAGTATGGGGAAATTACACGAAAATTATTAATGCCCTTCAGCTGGTTGATGAAATGCAGGGATGAGTATGTGTTGGTTTTGATATGATTTGAAGTTTACTTCATAAAATGACTAAGTTATGTCAAAATCATTGCTTACTGTACATACTACTACTGTATTATTTGGATAGCTATCTGATTTTGTATGTGTGGAAGTTTAGGTGGAAACTGAATTCACATACATTTTTAACTCACTATATTCTCTAACTTTCTTAGAAACTTTTGTTTGCCCCCACAAAGTCCTCTATCAATTTGTTGGCTGTTTTATTCTGTTTTAACTTTGTTTTATGATACAAAATGGAACATTTTACTGCCACATTTTTATCACTCAGTTTTCAATCATTTCATTCTAATGGGATGTACGTAAATTGCTTACTTATTATTCCTTCGAAGTTTAAAGACGAACAACTCAAACGAAAAAAGGGAAAAAGAGACTAAAACTGAGATGCATCTATGTCAAAACAATATGTTCATTTCTAAAGGATTCAACCCCATGAGAACTTAACTACACCTTTTTATTCTGCAGGATTTGCTCCATTGAATTTGTCTTTCTGCCTTATGACTTAGACACAACATTCATCCTAGACAACATTCTCACTGGCTTCTTTTCCATAAACATTATTCTCATATTCTTTGTTGCATGTCAAGATAGTCATTCTTATTTTTTTTTTTCATGATCCCAAATTAAATATATTTCTAATCAAAATATTTCATGACTATCTTCGTACAATATTTTTATAAATCGTTAAATATATCATTTTTATGTTAATTTTAACCGTATGCATTGAAAAAAATATAATATATTTAATAAATTATGAATGTCATCACTTTAATAAAATTCATTAAACACAGATATAATATGCTTAATAATTTATAAATATTTTGAAAAAAAAAATAAAGTATGTGAGTATATATAACTCTATTCCTAAATATACCTTGTTGACATTTTCTTATTTTAAAATAAAATATGAATCTCAATTCTCAAGAATATTTGATTGTTCAATAAGTTTCATTGAACTTACAAAAGTACATAACTTGATTTATTTATATGTTTCTTCGATTGTGTTCTTTCAATGCATTAAGCATCTGGTATTCATTGATCATAGCATTAAAATTGACTTACCATCTTTATGTTTCTGAATTTCTTCCAACATTTAAAATTGTAAGAGTATCAAAAAGCTTATTGTGTTTAAGTTCCTCTAATTTCCTATAGACTTGAAAAATGCATTCACGTCAATTACTCTGGGACTAGGTGCTGAATGATCATTGTTCTGAACTCTATTTCTCATGTTTTTGCTTTCTCACTACTAGAAAATTGCAAATTTACATCGGTTCTAAAATAACCGATGTAAATTTGTTTCCATATTTACATCGGTTATTTTAAAACCAATGTAAATATGTCCGCTTATTTACATCGGTTGTTTGGACAACCGATGTAAATTTGTTACCACATTTACATCGGTTCTAAAAATCGATGTAAATCTGGCAGAAAATTTACATATAAATTTGCTTATTTACATCGGTTGTTTGGACAACCGATGTAAATATTAAGAAAATTTACATTAGTTATTTAATCAACCGATGTAAATATGAAGCAAATTTACATCGGTTGTTTAAATAACCGATGTAAATTTGATTATTTACATCGGTTGTTCCACTACAACAGAATGGGGTTTACGTAACGGCACTTTAGATAGCGGTTAAGAGAAACCGCTTTTAAAAATATATATTAGATAGTGGTTAGACACAAACTGCTCTCTAAAGTGCATTTTGATAGTGGTTGAGTAGGAATCGCTATGTAAAGTTAGATATAATAGCGATTGTTAAATAACCGCTATCTAATGTGTTGCTTTTAAACAGCAGTTGACACGTGGAACCGCTATCATAACTTTAGATAGCGGTTACGTGGTTGAACTGCTATAAGAAAGGTAGTTTAGATAGCGGTTATTTCTCGAACCGCTATCTAAAGTCCTAATTTTAAAATCCCTAACCCCCTTTCTTCAACATCGCACTCTCTGCACTCTCTCACGCCCAGCCTCTCCCCTGCAATTCCCAACCCCTCCCCTACGATTCCCAACCCCTCCCCTGCGAACCCAGCCCCTGTGGCCTGCGAACCCAGCCCTTGTGGCCTGCGAACCCAGCCCCTGTGGCCTGCGAGCCCAGCCCCTAGTCCTGTGCCCTGCGATTTGAGCCCAGCACCTGTGCCCCCTACGATTTGAGCCCAACACCTGTGCCCCCTACGATTTGAGCCCAACACTTGTGTCCCCTACGATTTTCGCCCAACCGCTGTGCCACCTATAAGCTCCACTGTGTTGGAGGAGGACGTCATTGAAGTGCTTTTGTGGAGGTCTGCAACAGGTTAGTGGCATTTTTCTATTTTTAAGTTTTTAATTTGTATATTGTAGTATAATTTTATTAAATAATGAGACATAAGATACAATGTGCATAGACTCAAGTTTTGATACGATTAGTTATTCTGATTAGATTAGTGTGATGTAGAAATTATAGTTCAAAATTAGTATTTAGGTTGAATAATTTTGTAGTTTAGTCTGAAAAGTTCATATTTTTGGCTCTATTTTGACTTCAAATTGTATTTTGTAATACATTATATGATGGGTAGGATATATCAATGGGTCCTTGTGTTGATGCATTTTCTTACACTGCATACTTGATTAATGGATTCACATTCTACACAAAAGAACATGACGAACAAAGCACAATGCAGAATAGTGGTGTAACTTTTGTTACTCAATCCTTACATATTTCAAGTGCAAAGGATAAAAATCCCATATATGCGAAGATGTCTTACTTTGGTTGTATTGAACAAATATGGGAATTAGATTATGTGGGTTTTCAAGTTCCTGTGTTCAAATGTAAATGGGTTGAGAATAATAGTGGGGTTCAATGTGACATATATGTATTTTACGTGTTATTTGTATGTTATAATCTCAATAACGTGTATTAGAGAATTCATTTTATGTTATGTTTAGTTAATTGTCTTTTTTTTTGCAGAGATGACATCTTCAGATAATATGGAAGGGGCCGATTCTCCTAAATCTGCTGAGTTGAAGAAGAAGAATACTAGAGGATTGACGAAAATGAAATCGGTGAGCAAATCAAGGAAGTTAGGACAGAAATTACCGGTAAGGAGAAGATGTGATTGTTCGATAATGTCTTTTCTTGTTTTTTTTATTTTCTAAAAACTTGCATGATAATGTACAGGTTGGATGGAATTTTAAGGGCCAGCCAGTAGATCCTAATAGATCCAAATTTGCACACTTCATAGGATATGTGACTAGGAGTACAGTGCCGATTAGTTATTTTGATTGGACTAATGTACCTACCTTGTTGAAGGATAACATATGGGATCAAGTTCAGGTACCAAGTTTGGTTAAATTTCATTTATTTTTATTGAATTACACAATTTCGTAGAAGTAATGTTATGATCTTCACTTGGTTTACTTTTTTTATTTTTAGCAAAGCTTTGAGGTGCAATTGGAGCACAAGGACTTTGTTTTGTCTTTAGCTGGACGTGATTTACGTTCCTTCCGGACACGATTACAAAAGGAAATCCATGGTACAAATAAGGACGGTGTTTCTCAACCTCCTGAGAAGTATCAGCGGTTTCCTACGGTAATCGAGCATTGGGACGAGTTTGTTCGGCAATCCACCACTGCTGAGTTTTTGGTAATTTTCATAAAACTAGTCTCTTGGATCCATACAAATATAAAAATAATTAATTTGGTATGTATAATTGTAGAAAGAAAGTGAGGCTAATGCTGATAGGGCAAAGGGAATGTCCTACAGATATCGGAGGGCCTCGAAGGGATATGCTCAGTTGGAGCAAGAGCTGGTACAATGTCTATTCTTTGTTTTTATTATGCTTCTTGTTCTCTTTCTCAATGGGAGCTTTCTGAATCGTTTTGCATTTTTGACAGATTGCTTCATTTGAATCCTTCCTCACTTCTGTACCTAAACATGTGTTATGGAAGGCTGCAAGGGTTGACAAGAAGGGTGGGTATGATGAAGGAGTCCAGAAAATGTGATATAGAAATAACAATAACTATACTTAGCTTGAATGTCTCTATTAAAAAACCTATGTATTTGATTTTTGTTTACCTTTACTGTGTTATTGTATTGTTATGTGTAGGAGACTTTATCACAGAGTACCCCAGAGGTTGGGTCATCCTCACCTGGGAGACATGATATTTTGTCTCAAGTGTTGGGTGTACCGGAGCATCCTGGTAGGGTTAGAGCTGTCAGGTTTGGAGTGAATCAGAAGCTTGTATTTGGGTCATCACCATCAACTCCACATCCATCATCCGCTGAGTGGCAAAATATGAAGTCTCAACTAGCTCATTTGACACAGGTTGTCGCCCAATTGACCGGGGGTCAAGGAATGCCCCCTTTATGCCTAGTCAGGTGCCCCCACCCTTCATGGACCCACAGGCAATGTCACCACCCCCTGTAGATAGCCATAGAGGTAGTTGCACCCCAGTTGGATCTACAGAGATCCCACATGTATGACTTTTATTTATAATTAACACTTGATTAAGCGATGTCAATATGTATGTCTTATAACTTTTTTTTTCATGCAGGGTGATCATGATTGCATGTTACATTTGAATAACCCCTACCGCATAGTTGCACGAGGAAGAGTGCATCAACCAGTGGAAGGGCAGACCTTGCATTCACGATTTTTTCATGTATATGTACCAATTTTGTTTCATCTAAATTTTAGTTTTGATTTGTCAAATTTTGAATTTTTTTGTTATTATTTGACTGAATATATATTGTATGTTGGCTGGATTTTGTTGAATTAATTATATGTATTGTTTAAATTGTGGTCTATCAAGTACAAATGATTAGACAAAAATTTGGATTTCAAAATTTAAATAAATTTTTTTTTTTTACTTGGGACTTTAGATAGCGATTCCCAGAACCGCTATCTAAACACAATAAAAGAAAGCGGTTCCACATTAACCGCTATTATATCTTATTTTATAATAGCGGTTAGTTAAAAGCTATCTAAAGTTCAGACACTATCATAGCACCTCATTTAATAGCGTTTTTAACCGCTATTATAAGCCATGCGAAACCGCTATCTAAAGTTTATTCTGTTATAGTGTTCAAACAACCGATGTAAATATTAAGCAAATTTACATCACTTATTTAAACAACCGATGTAAATTGGCTGTTGAAACATCTAGTGCTCCATACATTTTCTACAACCTGAACCTGTAACATTTCCAACAATCCACTAACCTATATCATTTTCAAGCAATAGACAACATTTTCCAGCCATATATTTTTCACCCATACACTACATTTTCCAACCATCTATTTTCAACAATTAACTTGCTATAACATATGTTTTCCAGCCAGTACACATTTAAACTATAAAATAGATAAAATGAACTAGTAGAAGCCAATAAATAACACAAGTAATTAATAAAAAATGTAGAACCGAACACATGTAATTTAATTTGAATACATTAAATGAACTAGTAACTGCTACAAAGAAAGTCATAAATTAAGAAATCATCCTATCTACCGAATCTACGTCTAAATTTTTCTAAAAAAAATATTGCTCATTTAATGCGAATATCCTCCAATTTGGTTGGCGGCAACGGTGCACCATTGTCAAAAAGCTGTAACGAACATCATATATTAGTTACAATATAATAATTAAAAGAAATTAGAAGAATGTTTTTGTATATTACCTCTATTCAATCTTTTGTTATTTCCCCTTCAATAATGTCTAACATTCAGTTCATCACATAGTACCCACATTCGTACCCTCCTTTTTGTTGATTACTCTAAAAGTGAATACCAAATTCAGTAGAGTAAGTACTTTAATAATCAAGCTACCAAAAATATTTTTCTATACATACATATTGAGTTTACAAACTACTTACCATAGGGTAAATCCAATCTAAGTTCTTTACTTCTGCTGTAGAAGTACTAGTCATAACACTATATACAGACATAACACTAAAGAAAATACATGAATGTAAGTTAAATGATTAAAATTTATAATAGAGATTGAGCATAAAGTTAATACAACTTTTAGAAATGAAAGTTTACCTTTTTATTAAATTTTTGATATGTACATTGGGCTTACGATGCAAAGAACAAAACCATACAGCTACATTATGTCCAGGACAAAGAAGCAAGAGTTGCCAATGATTTCTATATATTGAGCCAAAATTAGTTTCACAACATATACATAAACTACATAAATGAAATGTAGTTAATAAAAAGAATCTTACTGATCAAAGTAAGGAGCCAAATAAATTTGCTTGGCTGACTTTTGTATCCATTGATTGATATAATTTTGAGTCTCGGCTCTTTTATTCCCTATTATCTGTATGCTCTGGGGCTCAAAAAATCCATACAAGTGATCATGACCGAGCTCTTCAATTCTTTTATTTAAATAACTGAAAATTACAACAAAAAATGGTTAATTGTGATTAAAGCATACATTAAACAGTTATTGATAGTAAGAATTGTCTACTTACAGCATCCACAAATGCAAAATTGAGACATTAAGCATTTCACGTTGTATTAATTCATATATATCTTGGAATGAAATATAGAACGAGAAACTTTCATCGCTGACACCGAATAAACTTGCAAGACATATCACCTGAAATGGTCAGCTTGATAAGCATCAATTCCAACACAAAAATAGTTTAAATTTTATTTATAATAAATTAGGTTGACCTGAAAAGGATCCCCATAAAGTAAGGTCTTTGAGGCTTCACGCAAGTGACTAATAGGGTCAATGTTGGGTTCCGACCTATTTGCTCCATCCACACCCTATTAATAATCAAACATCAAATAACATTAACATTAACAAATAATATGTATTGGTAATTGAATTTATTAAGTAAGAAAAAAAAACACTTACCGTGGCTAAGATAAGTCTAACAAGACGTCTTGGCCATGAGATGAAATTCTGTAGAGTCTGGCCAACCAACTGAACCTCAGAAGTAGGTATGGGAACTTGAGCAGTAGGATCTCAAACTTGCTCAACAACCACCTGACCATATCATTTGCCAATGGCACATTGTGTAAAGTTGAACCCTCATAAACTCTACCAATGTCCACAACACGGGGAGGTATCTCATCAATGAACTCACATTGATTAGAACCATCAGGCTGACCCCCAAATAGATGACCAGCAGAAACAACAGTACCACTAGTAGGCGTTGCACAACTGCCGTTAGTGCTAGCATGGAACCCAATATCATGATGTACCTCAACTGGAGGTACACCCTGTGACTGTGAAGTACTGACGTTGATTTTGTGTGACATTAAAGTTGGTGTGAGCCGTGCAAGCACTTGTTGTCTCAGGATCTCCAAATCCCCTAGGCTTAATTTAGATAGTGATATGGTCTATTAATATAAACAAAAAATAGAAATTAACAATAACTTACATAGTTGATAAATGTTTCCTAATAATATGTGACTAATAATTGATAAATACTGATAATAAATTTTAAATAGTGATAAGACCTGTGATTGTCGTCCAAAGTACTGACTAACAATAACACCAACCCCAGCTGTACGAACATGACCAGGGTGCTCTGGTCGCCCAATAGCAGCAGTCAATATATCCTTCCGCCCTTCAAAAACAACGACACCTTGTGATGCTTGCTCGTCTAACACATTCTACACAAAAAACAAAGTATGCATTAAATAAACAAAACAATCACTAAATTTATATTACAACATTCAATAGGTTGAAGGTTTTACTTTTTAAGCAAATACTTACAATTTTTTCTGCAATTTGGGTAGCAGACTTAGAAGACATTTGGCCTGATGGTTTTGTGCGAGCCATCACCCACAACTTATGGCGCGGAGGAGGAGGTGGAGGATCAATGACTACATCCTCTGGCTGTGCACCAGATTCCATTGCTTGCTCCTTCAATCTCTTAAATTCCTGTTTGGTATAATTTTTGACCAACCGGTCATAACCCCCACGAGACAATAAGTGAGGGGCAATGTTTTGCTGCTGAATATTCTTTGCTTTTCTCTTACAGCCTGCAACAATTAAATTGAAATATAATAAGATGTGATAAAGTAAGTAAAATTATATTATAAATTTATAAATAATACAACACAAATTACCTCCCAATTAAGGTCACTTCTAATTGCTTTGAATGTTTCCCATTCTTCAGGGTCAATGTTATACTGATCACAAGGGCTTCTACCCTTGTATTTCCCATGAATCCAAACCCTTGTAAGATCAGCCTTATGTTGCCTAAATTTTGTAGCAACTACTGAAAGAATTTTGTTCTTTAGTATATCAGTATCGTCAATCTGATATACTTCCTACAAAACAAATTCAAATTAAATCGTTAATAATCATAAAATAAATAACCATCAGCTTGTCTAATCATGTAGAGTTAAAGTACATACCAAAATATCATGCCAAATTAAGTCTTTAGTATCCTGTGGAACTTCTTTCCAAGAAGGAACTAAAATACTAATCTTGTCTCGTGCAAGTGTACCCAAATAAAGCAAAATATGTAAATAGATCAATTTATTGACAAACAATTTGTAATATAAATTAATGGATTTCTAACATGAAACTATCCCTGTAGTAGGATACACATCAAGCTGAATTTTGTCTCCTTGCATGCGTTTACGGGCTAAACCCTTCAGCCGTGTTGGTGCTCTTTTTTTTTCTAGATGTAGCCTGTGGACTAGATGATGTAGGAGGAGTAGAGCTTGGATGACTATCCATGAGTCTGTTTTGACAAAGAAAACAAATAATCAATGTCAGTTACCAAAAGGATAATTAAAATTAATTTAAAACATGAAAAATATAACTTATCAATGGTAATTAGGTAGTAAATTAAATCAAATATTAATAAACAAGTAAATAAACATAACTTATATATTAATGATAATTATATAGTAATGTTTTCCCATATGCCTTCATCATGGTCATTACGAGTAGCCTGAACATCATCTTGTTCAATGTGTTCATTATTAGTAGGCATACGTGTTGAGAAAGAAAAACTATCCCAAAACTCAAGAGAGGAATCATCAACATTGTTCACATTTCTGCCATGGAGAACAACAGACCACATTTCATCAATAGGGTCTTTCACATAAAATACTTGGGTTGCTTGTTTTGCCATGATGAAAGGTTCATCCTTATGACCCAACTTGCTAAGGTCTACCATTGTAAATCCCATTTCATCAGTTTGCACACCAGTGTTAATATCAACCCACTTGCACTTAAAAACAGGAACTTTAAACTTGGTATAATTGATCTCCCAAATGTCTTCAATGAATCCATAGTAACTTGTGGATGCAACAACAGGATTTTTATCATGTCTACTAGAAAAATACATGGATTGAGCTTGAAGAGTGACCCCATTATTCTGCATGGTACTGTTATCATCTTGTGACTTTGTGTAAAAGGAACACTTGTTGATATCATATGCAGTATAAGTAAAGACATTATATTTAGGCTCATTTGCAAGACATTTTAATGTTTCAGAAGCACTGGCATCACTGAACACTTTGTTTAAACCATTTCAAGAAAGTCTTGTTATGCTCATTGACCAATGCTTTTTCATTCATCCTTGGGTTATTTTTCTTCAACAGTAATTGGTGTTCATATATGTAAGGGAGGACCTCATCAGTGTTGTTCAATATATACAAATGTGCTTGAAGTAATTCCTTTAGGAGAATGAATTTAACTTTTAATCCTTTTGTACCCTCCCCTTCATATCTATCCTCAGGACGAGACTTAGGAATCCCAACAATTTTTGCTTTGGACATGTAATCAGAACAAAATTCAATAGCTTCTTCTGCAATGTACCTTTCAACCATAGATGCTTCTGGACGATATGGATGCTTGCTATACCCTTTTAAAATCTTCATGTAATGCTCAACTAGGTACATGCATCGTAAATAAACAGGGCCACACAATTTGATTTCCCTAACTAGATGAACAATCAAGTGAACCATGATGTCAAAAAAAGCTGGAGGAAAATACATCTCCAATTGGCATAGGATAATAACAGCCTCATTTTCTAACTCATCCAACTTGCTAGGATCAATCACTTTAGCACATATAGCATTGAAAAAGAAGCACAAGAGAGTTAACACACTTCGGACATTCTTTTGCAAAATGTCCTGTATAGCCACAAGTAGGAGTTGTTGCATTAAGATGTGACAATCATGAGACTTTAAGCCAACCAATCTGAGATCATTCAATGATACAAGGCTCTTAACATTTGAAGAGTATCCCTGTGGAACTTTCACACCTCGTAAACACTGACAAAAACTCATTTTCTCTTTTTTTGAAAAAGTATGACATGTAGGAGGCAAATATGTCCGCTTACCTTCCGATCTTGGATGTAACTGTGAACGTATACCCATTTCTAACAAATATTGACGGGAACTTAATCCATCCTTTGTCTTACCTTTAATGTTTAATAGTGTGCCTATTATACTATCACATACATTTTTCTCCACATGCATGACGTTTATACAATGTCTAATATCTAAATGGCACTAATACGGAAGATTAAAAAATATTGACCTCTTCTTCCACAACATTTTCTCAATAGACTTCTTTTGAGTCTTTCCAAACATAACATTTATGTCGTTCACCAGACCATAAACTTGTTCACCAGTTAATGGTGTCGGTGCAATTTCATACAATCGATGTAAATATGTACATATTTACATCGGTTCTTTTAAGAACCAATGTAAATATACGATCAGCTTTTCTTTTATTTATAAAAATGTCACTGTATTCATATTTATATCGGTTTACCTAATAACCGATGTAAAATGTCAATTTTCTAGTAGTGTCTTCTTCATAATTTAAGGTGTAAAACATTTTCACCAAATAGAATTGATCTTTCTCTAATTTATTCAAATTTGAGTTAATCTAGTTGAGAAGTCTTACATAATCAAACTTTACTTAATGTTAATTGATTTTGAAAAAAGTATAATTTAATATCAAAATTTTTAATTTCTCTTACTAATTATCTATTTTCATAAGAATTTTTATTTGATAAATATTTGTAAAAGGATTTTCATTATCATTCATATTTCTTAATTATAGATTACATGCTAAAAGAATTTGGATTTCTCAATCACATTGAATTTGCAAGTTCAGCAACAAATTTTTATTTACTTATGAAAAGGTTAGTGAAATCCTTAATGTCTTGTGAAACCTCAAGTTCAAATTATCTCAGTAAGAGTTTTTTTAGAGGAGAAAAAATAACAGTCTTTCCCTCTCTCTCTCTTCTTGAAGATCCTGAATGATGTATTAATTATTTTTTATATATAATACTCTTATGTAATTGATATATTTTTATTAAAATAAATTAATAAATATTTGTAATAAATAACATAATTTTTTCTCTTTTAATAGTAGAGAATATAAATAATCACGAATATTAAAATTTTAATTGATAACTTCAAATAGTAATTTTAAATAAATATCCATATAAATTATTCACTCATTTATTATATTTAATTAATCTAATTATTTTTTAAAGATTAAGTTACTCCAGAATCAATCGTTACTTTCTCCAAAATAAGTTAGAAATACAAATTTGATCATTGAAATATCACACTAATTTCATCAATTTACAGTTAATATTAAATGCTATAAATTAATTGACAAAAAAAATATATAAATGAAAATATATTTCAATTACAAATGAATTAACTGATATATATTAATTACAAAAAAACTATATAAATGAAAATATATCAATATAGAGATTAGTATTCTCATATTTCTTGTGAGAGGAGTATCATTTCAATGTTTTTAAAGTTAATCATTATGTTTATGATGGATAATTTCGAACTAATATTATGATTAAAAAAATTATTACATGTGACACAGATTATATGAATTTTTTTATTCATTATATGTATATATTATATGAAATATATATTTTTCTCTATTTTATCAGTTTTTTTCCCGAGGAATCCTCTCAGTTATGTAAAATAAAGTAGATAGATATTTTTAATCTAAAATAAACAAAATTATTTAAAATAAAAGATCATATAAATAAATTAAAATTAATTAAATACCAAAGTTTGATAAAAAAAAAATCTTAATTATAATTTTAGTACTTATATTTATATAATTTATAACTTTGGTTCCTAAGTTTTGTCTTTTTTTTTTCACAATTTTAGTCCCTCTTGTTTTTATGGTCTTCAAAGTCTTCTCTCTTGATATTTTTCGTTCTGAAATTTTAAGTTAATTGTTTGTGCAATGAATGTTAAGAGAAATTCAATCAGATTCAAAAATTTTACTTCTAATTTATTACTTCTATTTATATGATTCTTTACAGGTTTTGTTTGTTGGACTTTGTTTTTGTTTAAAGTTTATCTTTTTTGATTTGTAGTAATTAACCTTTATTGTTTGTTGAAATGTTTTCGGTTTTCTCTTATTGATCGAGAACTTCTCGACTAGTTACCTTTCTTTCTCTTATTGGGATGTCTTCAGTTGTATGGAGTTATGGGAATAGATAAAATAAATAAATAATAATATTTTAATTTTTATATTTTAAAATAAATAATAATATTATACACAAATATTTGTATACTAGAAATTAAGTTGACATACCCCTAAAACTTATAATAAGAAGGAGAAAGATTAATCTGACCTTATTAGTTAAAAAGTATTAGATAAGGTACAATGAATAATACTTAAAAATGAATTAATTGATACATCATTAACCAAATAGAAGAAATTCTTCATAAGTTAACTATTATGTTTGGTCGAGATTTTCAATATTAAGAAAATTAATAATGTATTAAGATATGATGAAAGTCCTTAAAACTATTGGTTATATATAATAATAGTACATTGATTCTATGTTTTCCCGTACATAGTCGACAAATTGATTTTAAGGAAGCACTAAAGGATCCCAAAAAGTAGGAATCTTGCTTGTCTAAGAATTTTACGATTTTGACGATGAAAATTGTTGTAAAATATTTGTAAAAAGTAATTGTGATATTATATTATTTTTAAAATTTATTTTAAAAATAAAAGTTATATTTTATATAATATAATTAAGTTTCTTATTTAGTTAAAAATAAAAAATGATGTTTCCAAACCAACAATGTTACCATTATTTGAAGATTGGACAACTTTACATAAGAATTCAAGTGTTTTAATAATGATTAAGAAAATCAAGAATCAGGACATCAAAGAAATTAAAGTATTTTAATAATGATAAAAAAATTCAAGATCAAGATTTATAAGAAAACTCAAGTTGGAAGCAAGCTTAAAGATATAGAAGACTTAGTTTATAATTGGGAGTGAATGATATAAAAGATAATCATCACTCAGCTCAGAGTGTTTTCCCAAGAAAATTGTTTTTCGAAAAACTATATTTCTCACTAAAATAATCGATTATGTAATCGATTATGTGATTTTAAAAATAAATAGCTTGCGGCAATAATCGATTATTTCCATAACATAATCGATTATGTTTGGAGATTTTTGAAAAATAAACGTTGCTAAAAATCCTCCAAAAATTAAAGGAGTATCTTGATTTTTATTTTGTGCACGTTGTGAGGCTCTGAAAGAGTAAAACGCGTGATTTCAAATTAAAATAAAGATTTTATTTTATTTGGGAATATTTGTCTATTTAAGAAGCATATTAGGGTTTTTCAGAAATACACATGACTGATACATTCTTTACAACATTCTTTTGAAAAGCTTTACACTTTTTCTCTGAGTATCTTGAGCCACAAAATTTCATGTTTTGAAAGTGAAAATATTTTTCTGTGCATTAATCTTTCTGTGAAAAATCTTGAGGATACTCTGAGTAGAGCAGGTGCTACAGTTTGAAAGCTTCACTCTAGGTGATATTGTTTTTGTGTTCATCCTCTGAGGCTGTTCAGGGGAGGTGTTTTCATTCCTTGTGTGATTCAAGGATGGTGTTATTCCTTGTGTGATTCAAGGAAGGTGTTGTCATTTCTTGTGTGATTCAAAGAAGGTGTTTTCATTCCTTGTGCGATTCAAGGAAGGTGTTGTCATTCCTTGTGTGATTCAAGGAAGGTGTTTTCATTCCTTGTGTGATTTAAGGAAGGTGTTGTCATTCCTTGGGTGATTCAAGGAAGGTGTTTTCATTCCTTGTGTGACTCAAGGAATGGTTGGTAATCTCTTGTGGGGTTTCAAGAGACTGTGAGCTCAATCTTTAGTTTTTCTATTTTGCATGTTTCACTTGTGATTAGTGGTTATAAAATTCTGATTAATTAAAGATAGTGAGAGTGAGTGATCATCTCAAGTTGAGGTGATTGGAAATTGGACTTAAGGTTAAAAGTTTAACCCGAACCAGTATAAATCTCTGGTGTTATCTTTCTCTTTCCCTTATCTTTTAATTTTTCTGTTGCACTTTATAAATTATCTGCTAGACTAATTATTTCAAGAGGGTTAAAATTTGAATTACATAAACGCTAAAGTTTTAATTTTTATTACATCAATTCACCCCCCTCTTGATGCTACTTGGGAACAAGTGGTATCAGAGCTTGGTCTGATAAGGTATTTCTGAAAGATCTTTTGAGATGTCTATGCAGAATCAAATATACAGGGAAGGAGCGTCAATCAACCGACCACCACTCTTTGGAGGAGACAACTATCCGTTCTGGAAAGCAAGAATGGAGATCTTTCTTCAAACCATTGATTATGGAGTTTGGGATGCAGTGCAAAATGGTCCGTTCATACCAACAATAATGCTAGCTGAAGGACCTACACCAAAGCAATTTCTACAGTGGACACCAGATGAAAATAAAAGGGCTCAATACAATGTAAGGGCAAGAAATGCTATTGTTTCTGCACTAACATTAAATGAATTTTACAGGATTTCCAGGTGCAAAACTGCCAAAGAAATGTGGGACACACTGGAAGTCACACATGAAGGCACAGAAGAAGTTAAGCGTGCTAGGAAAAATACCTTGACAAAAGAATATGAGCTTTTGACCATGGTACCAAATGAAAGCATCGGAGACTTTCAAACAAGATTTACACATATAGTAAATCACTTGGAAGCCTTGGGAAGAAGCTTTGACAAGGAAGAGCTCAACACGAAAATCTTAAAGTCCCTGGACAGGTCACAGCAATTACAGAATCAAGAGACCTTACAAAAATGGATATGGCTACCTTATTTGGAAAACTCAGAGAACATGAGCTTGAGCTTCAGAGACTAAAGAATGGAGAGGAGAACTATAAAAAGAAGACTCTCGCATTCAAAGCAGAAGAATCTCACGATGAGAACGAAGGTGAGAACACTAATGATGATTTTTCTTTGTTAGTAAAAAAGTTTTCCAGGTTTCTAAAGAACAAGAAAAATCAAAATCAAAAGAAGGAGAAAAGCAATCCTTCTTCAAACTTCAAGTGTTTCGGATGCAATAGAGTGGGCCACATCAAATCCGAATGCCCCTTTTCAAAGAAAGATGAAAAAGAAAAGAAGAAGGATAAGAAGATGTTTAGAAAGAAAAAGAAGGTCTATATAGCCTAGGAAGATAATGCATCAACCACTTCAAAAAGTAGTGCTATTGAAAGCGAAGAAGAACAGGATGCAAATCTTTGCTTAATGACAAATGAAGATTTCGAAACATCATCACATGTAAGTAATTCCGAAGATTACGATGATTCACATGATGCATTTCAAGAACTTTTTCAAAACTTTGATGCTTTATCTAGAAAACATTCTTCTTTGAAAAATAACTTTAAAATTTTCGAAAATAAATTACAAGATGCTGAAAAGGAAAAAGAATTTTTGAAATCTAATTTAGAAAAATTAGAAACAATATCAAAAGGAAAAATTTGTGAAAATTGTGAAATTTTAGAAAACAAAATTTCTAGTCTTGAAAAAGTAATTTCAAAGTTTTCTAAATCTAGTGAGCATCTTGATACAATTTTAATTTCTCAAAAAGAAAATTCTAATAAAGCTGGACTTGGTTTTATCCCTAGAAAAAGTCTAGAAAAACAAAAGACCATTTTTGTAAAAGAATCTATACAAAAAAGTTTTCAAAAATCTTTGGTGAACGATTTTCAAAATAAAATCTACAGACCTACATTTTCTAGACCAAAATGTTTTTACTGCATGAAACATGGTCATTGGTAAATAAATGTTTAATAAAACATGTAGGTGTTCCCTCAGGAAAATTTGTTTGGATTCAAGTAAAGAATTAATGTCTTTCATCATAATGATTAGTATTTTTTATCAAGAATAAATTGCTAGAAAAATTGAAAATTGTATACTAACCCCTAAGGACCCAAAATAGTAAAGGGGACCAAAATTTATATGTTTGTTATGTAGGAAGAATTTTGAATGTCAATGATGGGGGAGCTAACATTCTTTCTTCGACTACAAATCAAACAACAAGTGGTACAAGTGGTATCAAACAACTAAAGGAAGAAATTTTCATCTCCCAATCCAAGTTTGCATTTTTTTTAAAAAAATATTGAGCTGTGTTCTAAATTACTTATTTTACTTCTTTATTATCCTTTTTAATAATGATCTAGTAAAAAAGGGGAGAAATTTGTTATGTATGTGTGTTGAATTTATATTTTGTTTTCTGCTTATTTTTTTTTGGACTATTGAATTATATAATAAGCAGGGGGAGCTTTAATAGTTATATATGCTAACTAATACTAATGTTGTTAAAAGTTTCTGGATTAGTCTCAACACACAGGTACATTTATGTTTTTCTTGATCATCATTAAAAAGGGGGAGATTGTTACCACTATTTGAAGATTGAACAACTGTACACAAGAATTCAAGTATTTTAATAATGATTAAGAAAATCAAGAATCAGGACATCAAAGCAATTTAAGTATTTTAATAATGATAAAAAAATTCAAGATCAAGATTTACAAGAAAACTCAAGTTGGAAGCAAGCTCAAAGACATAGAAGACTTAGTTTATAGTTGGGAGTGAATGATATCAAAAGGTAATCATCACTCAGCTCAGAGTGTTTTCTCAAGAAAATTGTTTTTCGGAAAACTATATTTCTCACTGAAATAATCGATTATGTAATCGATTATCTGATTTTAAAAATAAATAACTTGCGGCAATAATCGATTATGTAATCGATTATGTAATCGATTATGTGATTTTAAAAATAAATAGCTTGCGGTAATAATCGATTATGCAATCGATTATGTGATTTTAAAAATAAATAGCTTGCGACAATAATTGATTATTTCCATAACATAATCGATTATGTTGGGAGATTTTTGAAAAATAAACGTTGCGAAAAATCCTCCAAAAATTAAAGGAGTATCTTGATTTTTATTTTGTGAACGTTGTGAGGCTCTGAAAGAGTAAAACGTGTGATTTCAAATTAAAATAAAGATTTTATTTTATTTGGGAATATTTGTCTATTTAAGAAGCATATTAGGGTTTTTCAGAAATACACCTGACTGATACATTCTTTACAACATTCTTTTGAAAAGCTTTACACTTTTTCTCTGAGTATCTTGAGCCACGAAATTTCATGTTTTGAAAGTGAGAATATTTTTCTGTGCATTAATCTTTCTGTGAAAAATTTTGAGGATACTCTAAGCAGAGCAGGTGCTACAGTTCGAAAGCTTCACTCCAGGTGATATTGTTTTTGTGTTCATCCTCTGAGGCTGTTCAGGGGAGGTGTTTTCATTCCTTGTGTGATTCAAGGAAGGTGTTATTCCTTGTGTGATTCAAGGAAGGTGTTGTCATTCCTTGTGTGATTCAAGGAAGGTGTTATTCCTTGTGTGATTCAAGGAAGGTGTTGTCATTCCTTGTGTGATTCAAGGAAGGTGTTTTCATTCCTTATGCGATTCAAGGAAGGTGTTGTCATTCCTTGTGTGATTCAAGGAAGGTGTTTTCATTCCTTGTGCGATTCAAGGAAGGTGTTGTCATTCCTTGTGTGATTCAAGGAAGGTGTTTTCATTCCTTGTGTGACTCATGGAATGGTTGGTAATCTCTTGTGGGGTTTCAAGAGACTGTGAGCCCAATCTTTAGTTTTTCTATTTTGCATGTTTCACTTATGATTAGTGGTTGTAAAATTTTGATTAATTAAAGATAGTGAGAGTGGGTGATCATCTCAGGTTGAGGTGATCGGGAACTAGACGTAGGGTTAAAGGTTTAACCCGAACCAGTATAAATCTTTGGTGTTATCTTTCTCTTTCCCTTATCTTTTAATTTTTCCGTTGCACTTTATAAATTATATGCTAGACTAATTATTTCAAGAGGGTTAAAATTTAAATTACATAAACGCTAAAGTTTTAATTTTTATTACATTAATTCACCCCCTCTTGATGCTACTTGGTAACAAACAAGTGTTATTTTTATTTAAAGATAAAAATTAAAAACTTAGATACATTTACTTCAATAGAAGAGAAAAATAAAAAGTTACGAAAACAAGATAAGATTTATTTTTCAAATGAAACACTTACATCGAATTGAAAGTACATAATCATGCAACATAGAATAATGAATTCACTATTATGACATGAAACATGAATATACTCAAATAGCATCATGTTGATGAACTTCCTTCACGAATCGATAGAAATCATTATAAGAAGACCCTCCGAAAACCAGTGGCCTCTAATGCTTTCTTTTTCCACTCCAAACACTTTTCCCTCATCTTCTTCCCCTTTTCTCCCACCATCATTTCTTTCACAACTCTTGTCACCTCCTCTCTTCTCACCTCATCTTTAACATCCATTCCTATCCCCCAACCACTGCATATGAACCTGTAATTTGTTTGTTGTTCAGCAAAGAATGGCCAACCAATCATAGGCACACCCCCACATATACCTTCAACTGTAGAATTCCAGCCACAATGAGTCAGAAACACCCCAATTGAAGGATGAGAAAGCACTTCATCTTGGGGGCACCAACTTGTTATGTATCCTCTATCCTTCACCTCATCTAAGAACTCTTCTGGCAATGGTGTAGACTCACCCATTACAAGATCTGGTCTTTTTATCCATAGAAATGGTAGATTACTGTTTGCAAGTCCCCATGCAAATTCCTTCAGGTGATTCTCTGACATCACAGCAATACTTCCATAGTTCACATAAATGACTGATGAAGGTTCCCGTTGATCTAACCATTTGATACATTCTAGGTCATTTTTCCAAAGGTTTGATCCACTGGCCTTGAAGCCATTATCTTTATCAGGAAAATGCCTTCCCAGCAACTGAAGGGGACCAATGTTATATATGTTAGGGTTAGTGGCCTTTAGAGCATTAAGAACTTCATCTTCCAATTCTTGGAATGTGTTAATTATGATTGAAGATGAACTCATGCATGTTTTTGCCTCCAAACCAAAGCAAATGAAATTGGTTTCATCTAGAGTGGTGGTTCTGACAAAACTTGGAAGATCTCTTATTCTCATGTTTTTCATTCCAGATATCCAATCCAAAGTTTTATCCAAGGACCCCTCAGCACTGAAACTTTCATCTGAAATTTTAAACAAAAATATTTATCACATTTAAAATTTAGTTTTTGGATATCTTTTGATTCGGTGCAATGTCATGTTTTTGTGTAGGGTGAGGATGAGCTACTTCTAATGACTATACATCATAAAAGAATTCTTTACAAAAATATGTATAATGAAAAGTTAAAGAAAAAAATATATTTATGAATTAAGATTATATTTGAATAAACTTCTATAACCATTCTAGAAAATATTAAATAAAATAAGATTACATATAAATTAAAATTAATTTATAAATAAAATAAAAATAAAAAGGGACATTAGATAATTTTATTACATTGAGATTCATATTATGAACCAATAATAATGGTATTTTATCGATTATCATAACTTGAAATCACTATGATTCTGTTGAAAAAGTCATGCTACCAATTTTACAAGTTTTTTAACTTCAATATACTTTCACTACTTAAAAAATGGTTCAATTTTATTTAATATCCCCCACTCAGGACAATACTAGATCCAAAACACACTATCGATATGAACTACAGAAACCCAGCAAAAAAATAAAATTTCGGGAATAAAAAATAAAAGAAATATCAAATTTCTTATTGTAAATATGTAAAGTGATCTGAAAATGCATATTTTTGTTAGAAGTTTAAGTTTTGCTACTGTTAGAAAGGTTTAAAAATTCATCTTACCATTCTTCCAACCATGCATTCTACAAAGTAAACACAAAAAATCTTAAAATAAAGACTAATTTAATTATAAATGAAATCTATAAGAGATAATTTTGTAAGAAAATATTCAACAAACTAATAATATGAAAGTGATTTTAGGAGTAAATTTTTTAACCTGAGGATATAATTTTTTAACCTGAATAGCAGCCAGAAAAGAAGAAACAAAAAAAGTTATGAGAAGGAACAAAAAGTGTTTGTCAGGATTCAACTTTGTAGAGATTACAGAAAATATGCAAAGAGATGGGACAATACAAACTTCGAGGAACATGGGACATCAATCAATTTCAAATCTTTCACCACTCCTTCCAATCCATTCAAGTAGAAGGCTGTTTTTACCTTTTATTTTTCCGTTAGTTTTCCTCATTAAATAATTTCATATATAAACTATTATATAATATATATATATATTTTAATTTATAAAAAATTATTAATGTTAATTTAATCTTAAATAAATTCTTTAAGATTTTTTAATTTTATTTTTTATAATTTTTAGTTGATAATATTATTATATTATTTAAATTTATGTTAGACATTTTATATTAATTAAAAATTAAAAAAAATAAAATAAAATTAATATATATAAAATAAATGTAAATTTATAAATTTAATGAAAATAATTATATTAAAAATTTACTTCTAATATATTATTAAAATTTATCTATATATAAAAATAAATTAATTTATATTTTAATTTATATCGACATGATAATTATGTAATGGATAAATATTTAAATATGATTTAAGAATTATTAAAAAAATTATATATATACATTAAAATATATTTTAATTTTTATAAAATAAATAATTTTTATAAAAAAATTTATATTAATTTGAATTTTATAAAATTTAAATAAATTATTTTAATTTAAATTAAAGAATTTTATTAAACATTTATGTACAGAGTGGATTATGTTTACTCTTTAAATAATTCTCATGTCATATTTTTATTTATTATGAAAAGAACATTAAAATTTACTAAAAATTTATAATAAAATAAAATAATTAAATTTTGAGAGAATAAAATAAATATGAAAAATTTTATAATAATAAATATTTAAATATAATTTAAAATCACTTAAAAAAAAATGAAAGACTATATATAAAATAAGATAAAATATAATTTTAATTCTGGTAAATAATATTTGTAATTTTTTTTACGATAATTTGGTATTTACAAAATTTAAATATATCATTTTTAATTTAAATTGTTAAATATTTTTTATAGATATTTAGGTGATAAAATATATACCTAAGATGACAAAGAAATATTACATCATGTGAACTTGTCACATAATTTATCTATCATATTTCTGTATATAATATAAATATTCATTAAAGTTAAGTAAAAATTAGGATTAAAATAATATATCTAAATTTTATGAGAATTAAGTTAACATAAATTTTTTTTTATAAAAATTACACTAAAAAACTAATATTTTTTCTAAAATAATTTTATAAATAATACTTAAAATAAATGAAAAATATAATTTTTTTTATAAATTTTCTATCACTAGATAAAATATTAATAGAAAATTATTTTTTATTATTTTCAACAAAATTTATGAGAAATTTTTAACAATTAAATTAATGAAAAAATATTTTATAAATGAAAAAATATTATATAAAAAATTTTCTAAAAATAAATGTGTAAAAAATATTTAATAATTAATTAATTTTTTTCATAAAAATAAAATATAAAAAATATTTAATAAATAAATAATTTTATTCTTTTAGTATTATTTTAACATATTGTTTATTTTATGAGATTAAGAACATATTTTATCTATATAAAATACAAATAATTATATTTTTCAAAACTTAAATGTAACATTTAGAAATACTATAAAGGATAAAAAGATTAAATTAAATACAAGATTCATAAATTTTTCATACTTTTATAAATCTAGTGTTGAAATTGTGAATCTGAGTGAGTTAAAATTGTGAATCTGTGTAAAGTAGTGAGATTTGACATGTATCAGGTAAGTACTAAAAAAGAAAGAGATAGAGAATGACCTTGGAAGGGAATAATGTTCCTTTTGACAAGCTCATCAAATTGCAAATATCCCATCAACCCACAAGCTGAGGCTGTCCAAAACACTTGAGAACAAATCTCCAATTCTCCTGCAACTTTACCTGCAAACCCCATTAACCCATCAAAAATGATGGAGCTAACCAAGGGAACTTCATCTGAACCATTGAGCTTCTTCACAAGCTCTTTCAGAGGCTCAAAACAATGCTTTCTGGTTCCCTCACACAATGCTGCAATGCTTTGTGTTGCATCTTGGTTCGATGGGGCCAACCCATCCGGTATGGTCTCGAATTGGAAATTGGGTTGTCCCTTCACAAACTCTTCTCCGAGAGACTTAACCAAACGCTTGTGGTTGAACTCAGTGTTCACAAAGGTTATGTGAAAACCAGTGCAGAGAAGAAGCTTACTTAGCTGCATGAAAGGAATCACGTGGCCTTGTGCTGGGAATGGCACACACACCACATGTGGTTTCTGAGAACGTGAAAACCCCATTTTTCTTTCTAGGGTGAAGCAGTGAAGGTGAAGACTTGGCTATGGCATCACTTCACAAAGCCTTGCTATTTATAATGATGATGACGACGATAACGATACCACAACTTATTTGTGAATTTAATATGAGATTTAAACTCATTTTAAATTTTAGTAATATTTAAATATAAAATCATATTACTATTTGTTTTGAAGGTTTCTTCGAAAGAACATTCATATTAGGGTTAAGGTTTCACAAATTTCTCAGGTAGGACGGCTATGCGGAAACGTACCATTCTTCAACATATGTTTAAATAAATTTCTCTTTAACTATTTAAAATAATAATAATAATAATAATAATAATAATAAAATTACTTTTTATATAAATTAACATTAATTTATATATGGAAAAAATAAACTCTTGATTTTCTCTTTTCTTATTGTTTACTTTCAAACAGATGCAGTAGGCCTACTCGTCCGGTAATATGAAAGTCGTGGCGTGAGAATTTAATAATCTGCTACGTAGTATTTTGACATATTCAAAATTTCCAGGTATGTGCACATCTATTGTCTTTTCAAAACATAATATTGTTTACATTTCACGTTCACATGACTTACACTTTTTTCTTTTTTCTATTTTCTATTACATTTCTTATTTTATTTTGTCTTTCTCTATTTTTCTCTTTTATTAGAAAAAAAAATCTGTTCACACTTTATTAGAAACAAGTTTTAAACTATACTTTTTAAGTAAAAGACAATTTTTATATCATAACACGGTTTGATATATTGGATTTAGTATATGTTCAATTTAATTATGTCTAAATATAAATTTTAAGCTAATATCAAAGTTATATATCATATTATTTTTCAATATTATTTGAGAGATATATTAAAAATGTAATTTGAGAATATGTTAAAAAAATTATTGAAATTTAAAATAATTTTTTAACTGTGGATAAGACATAAATTTTGATTTTTGTATGTCAAATTTTGATTTTGATAAAAATTGAGATAATGTAGTTCAGGAAAGAGATATACTTATAAAAGATATTATTATGTTTAAGTTAAGAAGAGAATGTAAAATAAATAATTGTTATAAAAATGTATATAAGTTTTCTAAAGTCTTACTTTTAAAATAATTAATACATATATTATAAATATCATTTAAGAAATTTATTATAATTATATTAAACATATAATGTTAGGAATAAAGTAATAAAAGAGAGAAATAAAAAAAAAAGTATTTAATGTGCTTCGGCAAATTTTATTTATATATATGTTTATATATAATACCTGTTTTAAACCTTTGATTATTTATATAGAAAGATAGAAAATAATATTAAATAATGTAAGATTAAAATTAAATCTTATAATATTAATAATTCTTTCACTTTATATCTCATAACTTATTATAATGTTTTCATCGTCAATTATTCTTTAAGGTCACTTGAGGTAATATAAAATTTGATAGTTTTGGTTAATCTATCCGTTAGGTTATATTGTCTTAAGATTTTTAATAACAANAACAAATCTCCATCATTTATAAGATTTTTGATAAAATTATATTTCAATTTAATATATTTGGATCTAAAATGAAGAATTGAAATTCTAACAAGATATATAGCACTTTAACTATCACTAAATAAGGAAGAATCATTTTACCTTTTCCCTGACTCTTTAAGAAGGTTCTTCAACTATATCATTTTCTTACCTACTTTTGAGATATATACATATTCAGCTTCAATGGTTGAGAGGGAGACTCTTCCTAGAATTTTAGACTTCCAACTGAAAGTAATACCATTTAATGAAAAAATATAACCTATTATGCTCTTTCTACTACCCAAATCTCCTCTCAAATCTACATCAAAAAGTCCTTATAAAGTTAAGATAATTTCATCCTTAAGGTGTCTTTCAAATATCTCAATATCTACTTCACACATTCTTAATATTCCTTTTCAAGATTAGATAGAAATATACTCACAACTCATGGATTTTGCAAACCTATCTTTATAAAACATGTTTTCATTAAAAGTAACATTTCTACTTTTAATGACTTTCTTGTTTCGATCATCCCAAAACATATAGCCATACATGTCAAATCCATAACCAACAAAATAACATTGTGTTGCCTTAGGTCCAATTTATTTCTACAATTAGATTCTAACAGAATATATGAAACACAACAAAAAACTCTCAAATGTGAAAGATTTATCTGATTTTTAGACCATACTTCTTTACATTACTAATAATTTAGAGGAACTAATATCCTCTATTTATGAGATAGGTTGTTGTGTTTATTGTGTCTACCCAAAATACCTTAGGTAGCCCTAACTGAATCCTCATAAACCTTACTCTCTCCTTTAAGGTTCTGTTGATTCTTTCTACCACACCCTTTTGTTTTGGTGCTCTTAGAACTATCTTGATCATTCTCATCCCATTTTCTAAACAAAACTATTTTAATTCCCTATTATCATATTCTCCACCATTATCAGATTTCAAACATTTAAACTTAAAATCTGTTTGAATCTCAACCTCCTTTTTTCACCTTTTGAACTTAAAAAAACATATCATATTTCCTTTTAAGAAAATAGACTCATACCTTGTAAAGTCATCAATGACATTTACATAATAGTATGAGTCTCCAAGGGATTTAAGTGGAGTTAGCCCCTAAATATCTATAGGCACTAGTTCTAACCTTTCAACTTTAGATGTCTTACCTAATTTATAAAAGCTAACCTTTTTTCTGTTTTTCAAAGATACAATGTTCACAAGGTCTAATGTCAACATGCTTCAAATTAGACAGTTTACCTTTTAAGACCATGAGCTTCATTCCTTTTTCACTTATATGCCCAAGCCTCTAATTCTATAAAGAGTAACTCTTACTAGTTTCTACAACTCATATCATATCCTCATTTGCAATAATGGTAAAGAAACCCTTGCTTTTTTCCACAAGCAACAATCATATTACCTTTTATTACCTTCCAAGTTCCATATCCAAAAGTTGTGTACTATCTCCATCATCCACCTGTGCTATAGATATTAAGTTTCTCTTTAAGGCAGGGATATGTCTAACATTATTCAAAGCCCACAAGCTCCAATTAGAGGTTCTGATATTAATATCACCTCTTCCCACAATATCAAGAAATTTTCCATTTGTAAGGTAAACTTTCCCAAACTTTTCTAAAACATAGTTAGATAATAGCTTTAAGGAAGGTATAGTGTGGAATGATGCACTTGAGTTTATAATCCATGAGTCAATAGGACTATCTAAACTACAAATTAACGCATCTACAATTTCATCATTTGTTGCATTTGTTGTTTCATCATCATCTTGCTTCTTTTTGTTGTTTTTCTTCCTTGGAGCCTTACATTAATCGGTAAAGTGACCCCTTGTTCTTATAATTTTAACAAGTGATAACATTTAGGACTATCTACAATCTCCTTCTAAATTTTGATCTATCTAGGTCTTGATTATGACCTTCTAGCTACTTCTTCCTTTATTTTTAATACTCAACATTGAATCGAGTCGGAGCTAGATTCTTATATACAAGCCATAATCGATTATAATGAAACTTAATTGGTTATCACAAAATAATTTTTTTTCAAAGGAATTGTGCTAATTATTACTAATTATAATTAATTACATAATCGATTATTACTAATGATAATTGATTACCATAACTTATATTTTCACACAATCAAATCACTACTTAAACTTCTCAAATGACTAAATATAATTTGGATTTTATCTTGTTAATCCACTACATAGACTTCTTAAAGCACATAAATAACACATAAACACATTAAGAATGTAATGTCTTGGGTCATACCGGGCTGTTGGGTGGGCCTTAAGCCCAATATCTTAGGAAGGGGAGAAAGGATATTTAAGCCTAGATTTTTCTAAACTCTTTCATTTTCACATTTTTCAGAGTTTGACATATTCTCATCCTCTCTTAATCCTCTCAACCATTTTCATAAATTTCTTCTCCATCCTTTATTCATTTCAGAATATGAAGATACTGGAAGAAAGATCGTAAGAAGAGGAATGTTTTGCACCTTTTAATTATGTGTTTAGGTAAGTTCTTCCAACCTCAAAATGTTAGGGTTCTTGATTAAGGGTTAATTTAGGGTATTTAGGAAAAAATATGGAATTTTGACCAATTCTACTAGGAAATGGTAGTGATTAGAGTGTTTTGTGTTTTTAGATTCTTGGAATGACTCTTAACACTTGGAATTCTTTTGAAAACTCAAGATCTTATTGAATTAAAGGTAAGGAAAGCTAATTAAGATAGTTTTCTTTGAATTTGGGGATAAATTGATGTGTTGGTCTATTATTGACAAATTGGTAAAGAGTATCATGTTTATATGTAGAATTACTATAAATAATTGGTAGAAGATTGCTTGAAACATGTTTATGATCCTTTCAATTTCTTGGAATGTTTTGGATTGGGGGTTTAAACTTGATCTTCAAGATTGCTTGTGTTGTACGCAAGATTTTTGCTTGAGCGAGTGCTTTTTCGCTCAAGCAAATGGATTTTGGTTGCTCTGGGTGTGTTTCACTCAAGCAAAACACTCTTTACTTGAGTGAGAGTGCCCAGACCTGAGTATTGCTCTCAGGTGCATTTTTGCTTGAGTGAAAATGGTTTTACTTGAGTGAAAATGCTTTAGTTTTGAGTGTGCTCTCAGGTGCATTTTTGCTTGAGCGAAAATGGTTTTTCTTGAGCGAAAATACTCTAGTTTTAAGGATGCTCTTTAAGATGTTTTCGCTTGAGCGAGAATTGATCCGCTTAAGCGAAACTATCTAGATTTTTTAAAAGCTTGATAAGTTCTAAAATGAATTTATAGATATAGATAAGTAATAAAAATGATAGAAAGTCATTAGTTTGATGCATGTTGAAACAAATTAGATAATGTTTGTTTATCATTGAAATGTATGCAATGTTGTGAAATTATGAAATACTAGATTAATAATTTTCATTTGAAATCAAAATGGTTACTAATGTAGGATTGTACTATATTAATGATTATGGTTTTATTTTTGGATAATGTTATAGAATTGTTAGGATTGGTGGATGTTGTGGATTAAGGTGTAGTATGAGAATTTTATGTAAATGTATATACTGATTTTAGACTGTTGAGAAACAAGAGATGTTAAGAAATACCTTTGTAGATGAATGTGATATATGTGACACTACTAGAAGAAAGGGATTCAACGTCATAAAACAATGTCGGTTATAAATACAACCGACGTTGTTTTACACGCGGTGGCAAAATTGTAAATATAACTACATTTTCGACGTCGGTTACAAATACAACCGTCATAAAAAATATAACAAGGTCGGTTATTTATTTAAACGATGTTGATAGTCATTAAATAACGTCGTTTGTGGTTAACCGTCGTGTAATTGTTGAGTATCAACGTCGTTTGGTATTATAACCGATGTTGTATATTGACTTTAACGTCGTTTTTTTAGTAACCGATGTTGATGGTTATTATTTCATAACTCCCAGCGCGATCTCTGCTATTTTGTTGAGATCCCAACATTTCCTTATACAACAGTTTCCTTCTCTTCCTCGGAACCACTTTCACACGAGCCAGAACTAGAGGAGCCTCCTCCCCCATTCACTGAATCCAAACTACCCTAAGCCTTAGTTAACCCAGACTCATTTTGGCCATTCAACAAATCTGATTTCTCCATTTCCCCTTCTTCATCAGAATCATCACTATAATCATTATCACTTTCATTCAATTTCCTCTTCCCCATCCATATCTTCAACTTCTTGGCATCATGGTGGGGTTGTGAAGGGCTCTTGCGCTTGACAGTGAGAGCCTCCTTAACGGATAAGGCAACCTCCGCAACGCAACGTTCAGATTCCTCCCTATATTTCGCCATGTATTTGTGAGCTTCACCATCACCTTCAGCCTTTCCCTTACCCTTCCCCTTCTTCATCTGCTTCTTGAGAAACTCCTCTGCCATCTTCTCAAGCTTTCTCTCCTCTTCTCCGACCTTCCACTCCTTCAACCTCTTCTCAGCGTTGACGTGCCTCAGCCTCCGGCCACTCATGTCCCGACACGCGTTGAAATTGTTGGTTTTCTTCTGCCCAGCCTTCGTCGCAGCGCCGCGAAGAAGCGACCCGAAGCCTCCCTTGCCGCCTTTGAGCCGCAACAACAACCACATCGAGGGGAACATGTTGTCGTCCTCTAGGGAGCATTGGATCGCCGATTTGTCGTCGTTGAGGTGGCGGAAGCCGGTGACGAGGCGCTGGTCCTGCGTGGGAATTCCAGTGAGTTGGAAGAGGCGATCCTTGATGGAACTCGCATAGAGAATCGGAGAGGGAAATAACAGGGTTAGGGTTTTCCCATCCAAGTGCTTCACGAACAGGTTGTACATCTTGCTGCTCCTGTTCTGCTCCATTCTCGAATTCGACGTAATAAATCGTACTTTTAACGTCATTCATTTAAATAACTGACGTTGAAAGTTTTGTATATTACGTCGGTTGTCCCCTTAATCGACGTTAAATTTAACGACATCTTATTCAACGACGCCGCGTTAACCGACGTTAAATGTCCAATATAACCGACGTAAAAAGGTCTTTTTTTAGTAGTGTGAGTAACCAATGAGAATGAAATAATTGAGGAAGTTGATACACAATGATTGATGTGAAATGGTAGATTGCTAATCAGTGTTTACATGAGATGTTGTGATTTACTTGTGTTGGTTGTATTTGAGTCTAATAGTTATTATGAGATATTATTTTATAGTAGCTTTAATGTATACGGAATTATCAAGACCAATTGTTGTAAGGAGGTATTCAAACTTCAAATGATATCTAGTCATATAGATAGGGGTACCATGTGGTGTGAGGCCAATGGTGGTAGTAACTATCAGATATGTACTTGAAAACTACCCTACGTGTGGTGTTTGAATGAGGATAAATGGGTGATCCTATGGTAAAAAGAGACTTAGTAAGGGACAATGTTTATTAACCTTTATTGCTCGGTGACAGTTAAGCATGACATATGTTAGCCTTTAAGGTCAATGATTTCATATGATTATCCAGATGAATCTGTCTAGCACATTAGGTGTTCATAAATATCTAAATATATGAAATATTTGTATTGTGAATTTGAGTATGTGAATTCTATGAATTAGTGATGTATTGATTTATGGGATATGTCAAAAGTGTTTAACTGATTTATATTTAATGTTGATCTTATTTATATTAGCTTACCCTTACTATGTTTGTGTTGTGATTTTATTGTAATGTTATGATCATGTCTTGACACGGGAGCATATACTATTATAGGTGAATCTTCAAAAGGACTATAATTTTGATGGATTGGATTTGCATTTTGTATGAGTTTTTGATTGAGTAATGCAAGCATTGTAAAATAGATGTCATAGCTAGCATTACAAAGTAACTTTAATTATAACTTTATTATGAGAGGTGTACTATGCAGTTATGAAAAAAAAAATCTTATATATGATATCAATCAACAAAATATTATATTAAGTTTAATTACGATTTAGAATACGAAATAGTTATCTTTAGGTTTATTACAAAGAATTCTTATTATTATAATTCATGAGCACCTCAAAACAAAACATAAATTATCATATTACAATATCTCATTCATATATTAATTTATCATCACACATTAAAATATATATCTTCATATATATAAGATTTACACATGAAAAATCTCTATTAAATCTTTTAAATTTTGGATAATATCTCAGGTTCTTTTACCGTTCTATGAGTTTTGTTAGTTATAAAAATGATATCTAAAGTTACGTTTATTTTAAGAATTTGGTTTTTATTTTATTTTAAAGTTAATATAATTATTCATAACTTTTATTTTGATTTTAAGATTCAATTTAATCGTTTATTACGT
>BDMB01000236.1:57922-82479 GCA_016859785.1 Macrotyloma uniflorum
AGTGTTGCTTGACTATCACAATAAAGCTTCATAGGACACGTAGATGACCAATACCCAAGAAATGTAGAAGAAGACCTTTCAACTACTTAAGTTCACATGTAGTGTTGGTCATTGAGCGATATTCTGCTTCAGCAGAGGAGCGAGATACAATACGTTGTTTCTTAGTTTTCCAAGAAATAGGTGAATTCCCAAGAAAAATAATCCACCCGGTAAGAGAACGTCCTGTCAAAGGACAAGTAGCCAAATCTGAATCACACCAACCATAGAGTTGAAGATCACAATCTGCACGTAACATGATTCCTTGTCCAGGAGTACCCTTAAGATAACGAACTACGCGGAGTGCAGCAACCTAGTGTTCCTGAACAGGAGTTTGCATGAATTGAGCAAGTATGTGAACACGGTAAGAAATATTCATTTAAATAATATTTATTTTAATTAAAATCTAAATAATTCTAAAAATGTAAATTAGATATTTATTACTAAATTCATTACTGTATATTTATTTATTTTGGAACAATAATTTACATCGTGCGTCATATTTAATAGTTATTCTACATATTGCACAATATAGAAGGTTGAAAAAATTTAAAAGTTATTTTTCATTGACAAAATAAAACTTAACCCAAACAAAGTTTATAAACTTTGTCACAATAACTATAGTTCGAATAAAATTTTATATAGGATTCATTTTAAAGAGAATGAGAGAAGGAACTGAAAGAAAAAACTATAACGAAGTGACTTAGTAGAAAAAGAATACTCATTAATATATTCTTCGAGCATTCATTGGCTTGAACCTATGTGCCTAAGTTGAGTTCTATCTTTTTCTAAGCAATTTGTATGAATTTATCTTAATTTTTTATACTCACTTAGTGAATTTGTTTATTATCGAACATTTTTGTTTTTCAAAACTTGATAATGAGTTTTAAAGATTATTTGGATTTTAAATTTTAGATTGTGACTTATGATTATTAAGAGTGATAGCTAAAATATTTGTTGTAATTTAGGAATGACTTAGAGAGTACTTATTTTTAATAAAGTTTTTTAGTAGTCAAACTCTTCTAAGATTGAAAGAGAATTCAATGTATTTCAGATTCAGTAAACCAATGTTAAACAAATCTTTTCTTACATCAATCTTATAACATTTTGTTAAAATTTTTGAACCATAGTCAATTGCATTTACAAATTAATATTCAAATGAAAAAAATTCTAAAATTGGTTTTAACCTTCAATATCATTACTAGAAAAATGAAAAACAGTTACTAAAATTAGTAATTAAAAATGTAGTCATTATTTATAATTTAATAAATAGATAATTTTTTTAAATTCAATAATTAATATTACAACTAAAATTTTTAGTCAAAATTAGTCACTAAATTCATTAGTGTATATTTATTTATTTTGGAACAACAATTGACATGGTGCGTCATATTTAATAATTAAGATAATTTAACAAAGCTTCAATGTATGGTCAAATAGGTGTTTATTGGTTAAAGTGTCAAATGTGCATAAAGAGGTAGTTGGTAAACTAATCGTATTTGTATTTTGTTGTTTTTTTTTTTTTTATAATTTTCATGTTATTTTTTGTAAATTTATTTAAATTTTTTGAGTGCTCTAATTAATTTGTGACAGTTTTATGTTCATATAAAGGAGAGTTAATTGTAATTATGATTTTCGATGTAATAAACAAGTTTAATATTCTCTTCTTATCTTATTTTTGTGTATTTGTTGTTCTTTATTTCTTGATAGTTCATTTTTTCATTAATCTTATACCTTATTTTAATACATGTGCTCTATATGATAAATTGAAACTTTATTGTAAAGTTTTTAGAATTAACAAAAGCAATGTATAGATTTGAATATGAATGAATTAAAATAATTGGAAACAAGTCTATATCTACTCCATCATCTATCTTATGAGAAAAGAAATTGAAATATTTAAAAAGAAGTTATTGAAATATAAAAAAAAAAAATCGTGATAGAATCTTAAGTACTAAAAAAGAAATTAAAAAAATAAAATAAAATATTACTTCTCTTAATAGAAAAAATGGATTTTCAACCAAATTTTGTTATTATATGAATATTTTTTTAATTTTGATAAATATTTATAAATTAGTTTAATTTTAATGTATTATATAACAAACTTTTAAAAAATAATGACCAAATCCAAATTTTAATAGCAATTATCAAAATTTAATCATTAATTCGATTAATAATTTTTGTCATTATTTTAATTATTAATTTTTTCACAATAATAATTATTAATTCAATTATTAATAAAATCGTTAAATCAATTAATGATTTCATGTAGAAATCGTTTATGGTCTATGGTAAACTCAGACACCCAAATATTCGTGTGACAATAATTTGATAGATTTTGGTCTGCGAACTTCATAATTGCTGATTAAATGAATCCTCACAAATAATTGTACCTTGTTAATTGATTTGTTATATGACTACCTTCAAATTGAGGAATAAAAAAAAAATAATGTACTCTTCACTGCTCTTCATATTCATACATCACTTGACAAATTTTTCTACTTCTGATTTCAAATTATTTTAAAATAGATTTCATTTAATTAGGGATATTTTCAATTATTTTAAAATCAAATTTTAAAATTAATTTCAAATAAAAAACTTAATTTAAGTCATATTAATAAAATTAGTTTCATATTTAATATTTAAAATAAATATTTTTTAAATTCCTTAATTTAAAAAAATACTTAAATTTTTAAAATTTTATAAAATATGATTTTAATCTCTGAAGAATAAATTTAAAAGATTAGAAATAATTTTGAAAAACTAATTTAGTCCTTCATATTTAATGTTTAAAAATTAAATTATATATATTTAAATTTTAAGATAAAAATTGAATCTTAAATTTTAAAAATTAAAAATATAATTCAAATTTATATACAAGTTTTTTATTATAATTATAATTTTTTTAATTGTTCCACATAAGTTTATTTATGGCACAGGAAATTTTAACCACATTTCTTTTAGTTAACTTAGTCGATATGGGTACATTGTACTTGGGCTCTGTCACATGTGGTTTGATAGATGAAAATTTCAATTATTGAATTGCATACCATAATTGTTTATGCATTCTTAGCTGATCAAGGAATTGTAGGACCACAACCACTTCATTTTTATTTTTTTAAAGCAACTATAAAACTTTATAATAATGTTTCCTGTCCATTTAGTAAACCGCTTTATTAACATTATAAAACGAAAAATAAAATGGAAATAACTTATGTAACCTAATTTTGCTTAAAAATAAATTCTAAGAAAGGTCTTAATATATTTATAATATTTTAAATTAACTTAATTAAGCTTAAAATAGATTTTTAGGAATTTAGAAGATAAGATTTAAAACCGTATAAAAATACAATAAAAAAAAATACAGTATTTTATGTTTATATTGTACAGATTGAAAAAGGTCCTTTGTTTTATTTATATCTTTGTTTACAGGCATTTAAAAATCGTGATTTCAGTTGCGTTGGAAACTAGACTCAATAAACTTTTACCTAGAAGTTGAACTGTACAATTTGGAGCTAAATTAGATTTTTCACACGTATTCAAATTGAGCTAACAGCAGCTGCAGTTTGGGTGAAGTGTCTCTCAAGTTATAGGCTCTCTCAAGTTATCCAAGACTCGTACAGTGATTGTATCAATTCTGTAGTATAAATAAGCGATTAAACTTTGTAATTAAGTAGAATTGACATAGAGAACGATTCAATTTGGCATTTACAATTCAAAGCACATGGTTTCCAAGCATTCGGTTATTTCGGTTAGGAACTTTCTTTGTACTCTCTTGTTTTCTATTCAAGAAATGTTTCTAGCTTTTTATTCTCTTATGTTCTTGTGCCTTTTTGTGTTCCTCTTTTTTATTTCTTGCGCTTAGTTAATGCTTTAAGATTTTACAGTTCGAAATTGAAGTAGTGAAAATAATTTTACTTATTATACAATGCTTGAAGTTGATCCCTCTTCTTACTTTACTTTGTAATCACTTCTTGGCCAAGAGTGAGAGTGAAGTTGTGATTCTTCACACGTTTTGAACGTATATTCGATTAGTTAATTGGATAAACGAATGAAGAAAAGATTAATCTCCAAGATTGGCTAGAACTTATAATTCTTTCACTGTTTCAGTTTTTGCATTTCAATTCCTTTGCATTTTTACCTTCAGCTTTGATTCAGTAAGGAGTAGTTTCTTGGTTTTTTTATGGTTTATAATCAGTGACGGAGGGTTTCTTAGCATTTTTCCGAGAATATAGAGCACTTGGATGTCTCTCAAGAGAACTTTGTGTGAGGAGACTTGCATGAGAAATTCTTGCTTTATGTTCTTGAGTTAATCTATCACCTCTAAGTTGGTTGTAATTTGTAAAACTTCAATTCTGCTTCATTTCAGTTTCAAATCTGCAGAGTTGCATTAAAATTCAATAAAAAGGAATTTTCTAGATTAGCATAGGATTGTTCTTGTTTTGATTTGTTCTTGATTTGGTATCGATTTTCCAGAATTGCATTTTCTGTTTTGCATTTCTATTTCTATTCGAATCTATTTGTATTTGTTATCAAGTGGCATCAAGAGGGGGCAGGGGCGGAGCCAAAAATTTTAGGTGAAAATTAAAAAAAAAAATAATAATTAAAACATACACAAAGGTGCCGCTCTCCGATGGTTTCATAGTCGACGACCGGGAGTTAGGACAAAGGTTAGAAAAGAACAAGACCAACCCCAAGACTAGCAGCCTGGAATCCTGGGTGCAGGTTACACTATCCCTACATGTTGAAAAGGAAAATGATGGAAAAGGGAAGAAATCAAAACAAAAGAAAAGTCCTGGAATTCCAAGATTGGATAAAGCTATACATGATTACCAGAAGAATGTAAGACCTATAAATCTGTAGGATGAGATATCAGATGGTTGGGTAGTAGGAAAGGAAAGTGAAATGGAAGGTAGTGGGATAAATGTGACTCAGAAAGGGCACTCAGAGATGGGTATAAAGATGAATAGGGAGAGAGGTAGGACAATGAGTGATAGGCCGAGTATGATGTGGGCTGCACTGGAACGTAAACGTCTTGGGGCCAAGAGTACAAGAAGTGAAGTCGATAGAGCGGATGCTTTGGCCAAGGGTATACATACACTTAATTCTGTTGATGTGGACAATAATGCTCAAATTGGGTCTTTGAAGGGGGACTTAGAGGAGGTGCTAGGAAGGTCGATGATAACAAACTCAATGGGTTTTGATGGAGCACGGGAAGCATACCAGGACAAGAATAATGGCAATGCAATGGTGAAAACAAAGTCAAATGCAGCAGTTCAACGTCGACAGTTAAGGTTAGCAATTCACTCTATTAGCAACAGTATCTCTAATGAAGGAATTAAGAATTGGCAATAGGTTATTTTGGTTAAATAATGGACCTGTTGAAGTGGGAAAATTATGAGATTTGGGGAAAAAATTGGGAGTTACATTCATAGGAGACGAACGCAAAATTGTTGGTCGGTCAAAGAGTTAGAACGGAGAGACTCCAATGAGAAGAGAAAGGCAGAAATAGGGGAAGAAGGGGAGGGTATGACAGGAATATTATGAAAATACTCAGAATGAATGTGAGGGGACTAGGGGGGGCAGGAATGAAAAGAAACTACCTAAGGCAAACTATTAGAAATAAAGGGATAGAAATGGCCTGTCTACAAGAAACAAAATGTGAAACAATAAATGAGGCTATGTGCAAATCCATTTGGGGTGACGATGAAGCTGAATGGGTGGTTAGCCCTACAATGAACAAGGCTAGGGGGTTGCTCTCCATCTGGAAGAAAGGACAATTTAAATTGGAGAACACAATACAAGGAAAGGGTTATGTTGGAATATCAGGAAGATGGGGGTCAGAACAACAAGCATGTATGGTAATAAATGTCTATGCACCGTGTGATGGGAAAGGAAAAACACAACTGCGGGAGGAACTGTTATGGGTGAGACAAAACACAAGTTATAATATGTGGTGTCTAATGGGGGATTTCAACTCAATTAGGAATCCAAATGAAAGGAAAGGAGTCGGTGAAGTTAGAAATGAGTCACAGCAGATAAGAAGGTTCAATAATTTTATAGAAGGAACGGAGTTGTTTGATATATCGATGGTAGGAAGAAAATTTACTTGGTACAGGCCAAATGGCACATCTTTAAGCAGAATAGATAGGTTTCTAATATCAAAAGAGTGGTTGGAGACATGGCCTGGGTGTGTTCAGTATGCATTGTGCAGAACAGTATTAGATCATTGTGCATTGGTGATGAGAAATTCATGTGCGGATTGGGGGCCCAAACCATTCCGGGTGATAGATGCGTGGATGGGAGCTAAGGGTTATGAGAAATTAGTCAAAGATTGATGGCAGATGTATGAGAAAAGAGGGGCAGGATTATATAATATGAAGGAGAAGTTGAAGTTACTTAAGTTTGATTTAAAAAGGTGGAACAAGGAGGATTTTGGGGATATAAACCAAAATGTGCAAAAGTTGACTAAAAAGATACATGATATGGACTTGGAGGATGAGAACGGAAATCTATGTGATGTGGGAAAAAAAGAGAGACAAAAACTATTTGCAGAATTAAGGAAGTTATGTTTTAGAAAAGAATCATTAGCAAGGCAGAAATCCAGGACTAGATGGTTGGCTCTTGGAGATTCCAATACTAAATTCTTCAATGCAATGGTTAATTGGAAAAGAGCTAAAAATAATTTAAAAGGGATCATGATTGATGGAGGTGGATAGATGACCCAAATATGGTGAAGAAGAAGATATATGATTATTTCTCTGGGAGATTTACGGAAAGTGGGGGGGAGAGACCTTTGTTGGATGGGATTCAATTTGAAACTATTAGCCCTGAAGATAATATAGGGCTCACAGCAATGTTTGAGGAACAAGAGGTGAATGAGGCAGTATGGGATTGCGATGGGAATAAAAGTCCTGGTCCTGATGGATTTAACTTTGGATTTATAAAACATTTCTGGAAAGTATTAAAGGATGACATTATGGAGGCTCTTATGGATTTCCACAAGAATGGGTGTTGGCCCAAAGGAAGCAATGCATCATTCATATCTCTCATTCCTAAAAAGGAAAATCCTGCTAATCTCAACGACTTCAGGCCAATATCCCTTGTGGGTTGTGTATACAAAATTGTCACTAAGGTGTTGTCTAACAGATTAAAAAAGTATATTCACAAGTTAATTGATGATTCGCAAAGTGCATTTTTAGGAGGGAGATGTATGTTGGATAGTGTGCTTGTGGCATATGAAGTGGTGGATGAGATGAAGAGAAAAGGGAAGCAGGGACTAATTCTAAAGGTTGATTTTGAAAAAGCATATGACTCTGTGAGTTGGGATTTCTTATTCTACATGATGAGAAGATTCAGTTTTTGTGAGAAGTGGATTGGGTGGATAAAAAATCTTTTGTTATCTGCTTCTGTCTCTGTTTTAGTCAATGGTAGTCATACAAAAGAATTTATTCCGACTAAAGGACTTAGACAGGGCGACCCTTTGGTGCCTTTTCTTTTTCTGTTGGTGGTAGAAGGACTAGCAGGACTAGTGAGAAGTGCACAAAACAAAAATATGTTGACAGGAGTGAAAGTTGGGAGGTTAAATGAGGAGGTCAGTTTGCTACAATTTGCTGATGATACAATTTTTTCTGTGAGGCGTCACACTAAAATGTCTTGATACTAAACTATTCTCAGATGTTTTGAGCTCTCTTCAGGGTTGAAAGTTAATTTTGCCAAGAGTCGACTAGGTGGATTAGGGGTGGAAAGTAGAGTGTTGGAAGTGTTTGCAAATATCCTGAATTGCACACAAATGAGAATTCCTTTCATGTATCTGAGAATTCAAATTGGGGGAAATCAACGACATATACAGTTTTGGGAACCTATTCTCGACAAGATTCGGAAGAAATTGGCAAAATGGAAAGGTAAAAATATATCTTTCGGTAGTCGGGTATCTCTACTTAAAAATGTGTTGAATTCGGTACCTTTATTTTATTTGTCATTTTTCAAAATGGCTAGTACCGTGATTAAGGAGGTAATGAAGATACAGAAAAGGTTCCTGTGGGGGTGGGGGAATGACGGGAGGAAAATCTATTGGGTGAAGTGGAATACAGTTTGTAAAGAAAGATGCAAAGGGGGGCTCGGAATAACTGATATCAGGTGTTTTAATATTGCTCTTTTGGCTAAGTGGAGGTGGCGACTTGAACATGAAGGTGGAGGGATATGGAAACAGGTAATGTTATCAAAATATGGGGGGTGGAGAGGTCTAGATGATTTGATAGGAGAAAATGATTGTTCTACTTGGTGGAGAGATCTAAGAAAAATTTGTGGGGCAAATGAAGTGGAAGGGAAATGGTTTCAAAATGAAATTGATTAGAAGGTGGGGAATGGTAGGAAGATTAAGTTCTGGCATGACAAATGGGTAGGGGATGAAACACTTAAATCCAAATTCCATAGGTTGTTTCTCAACTCTAATAATCAAAATGGGACTATTGAGGAAATGGGTTGCTGGAAGGAAGGTGAATGGGAGTGGAATATGAGGTGGAGGAGGGGGTGGTTTCAGTGGGAAGAACTCCTATTGGAAAGATTAATAAATATTATAAATTCTAAGCAGTCAAAAGAGGGTGACGAAGATAAATGGTTATGGAAGAGTGGTGAACTGGAAAGTTACTCTGTACATTCTGCATATAATCTTATATGGGAGAGTTTTCAACAGGACCAAGACTTGCAGGAGGAGGATAGAGAATTCTTCACAAGGCTATGGAAGATTAAAGCAATTCCTAAAGCAGTACATTTGGTTTGGAGAGCGGCAATTGGAGGAATAGCAACAAAGGACAACATACAAAAAAGAGGAATCCAATTGGCAAATCTTAATTGTGATTTATGTGGACTGCAAAGTGAAAACATTGAACATTTATTTTTTGAATGTAAGGTAGCTAGTGTTGTTTGGGATAAATGTTATTTGTGGTTTGGAATAAATACATGTAGGGCAAGTAATTTAAAAAGGCATTTACTTCAACATTGTTGGATGACGGAAAATAAAGATCTTAAGAGTGTATGGAATATACTCTGGGTTGGAGTAGTATGGTCTATTTGGCTACATAGAAATGAGGTGTTATTTCGGAATGAAAAGGTAAGTGCTGAAGAGATTTTTGGTTTAATTCAAGTCAGAACTTGGTCGTGGATCATCAATAGAGTTAACAAGAATTTTGAGATTTTTGCTCAATGGTGTATAAATCCTTTATCTTGTGTTGGGTAGGTTAAGTCATTGAATAGTAATGAGAGGGATAATTATCTTGTTAATTGCTGAATTTTCAGCACATCTTTTTTAAAATTATGTACTTGTAATTGTTTTGGTACTTCTAGTACCAATTTTATGAATATATTTGTTTTTGCCGATCTAAAAAAAAAATTCACGGGATAAATGTTCTATTTTTTTTTTTTTTTTGGAAAAGGTTCAATTTCAATTAATTTTATTTTTACAAATTTTATTGATGAACGGATAGTAATGAGAGAGATAAGAGTTTTAGTATATAACTTAAAATAATATATGATTTTAATTTTTAATAATACTGAAAATTTAAGTAGTAGAATAACAATTTTGAAAGTTTTAAACTACTAAAATTATGTGATTATTAATATTTTACGTCCATTTTCATGTAATATTATTATTCCCGATTTACAATTTTTTTTTATTTTTTTATTTTTTCTTTCTAAAATCATTCATTAACAAATATTTTACTTATAGAAAATTTAGTAATGATTATTTTTTTTAGTTTACTATTCAATATATTTTTCATCTTTTAAGTAATATATTTTTTATAATTATATTTTAATTTTAAAAATAAAAATAAATTCATCTTTAAAAACATATCTAAATCAAATCGTTAAAATTAGTTTAGATTCATTAAAAAAAAATTTATTCCATTGTATAAAATTTTTATATTTAATTTAAATGTATTTTTAATAAAAAATCTTACCAAAACTATATCATAATTACTCTTATTTTACACTAAAGAGCTAACAATATTGATTGACATGAGAATGAATAAAGTAATTAGGTTTACGGCTTTTAAAATACTATTTTAAGATTTAATAATTTAATCAATGTTGAATGAGGATAAAAATTAACTTCGAATCATAGTATTAGTGTTAGTAAAATTATTTTATTAATTAAAAATATATAAAATAAAATTAAAAATATATAATATTATATTATATTTTTAATGATGCTAAAAAATAATATAAAATGTAATATTTATAGATTCTTAATAATAACAATACATATAAAAATTTAAATAAAATATATGTATTATATTGAAATTTCAATATATATTAATATTTTTTCAATAAGAGAAAATATTTTAAAAAATAACTAATATTTTAAGTCAGCAGAAAAAGATAAAATTATAATTTATTAATTTTTTTTACCAATTCAACCGGTTATACAGGTTTTCATTAATTTGAAATTGATATATATATCATTAATTTTGTATTACAATTAAGTCAAACAAAGAAAAATCAAATTGTTGATGAACCATGTAACGATTCAAAATATAGCTATTTTCTATTCGTAATGGAATAATAATGAACTCATACATTATTAATAATTTTAAAATATCATATAAAAGTTCAAATATATAAAATATTCACTTTATCTAACTAAGGTTTATTATTTCAAAATAAAGTCTTTACAAAAGTTTCGTAAAATTATTCATCAATACCGAATTAATTCTCTTTTAAGCAAAATTTGAAGTTATTGTTTAGGTTTCACCTGCATCGCTATCTGATCTCGTGTAACGACACGATCATCACAGTATCAACAAAACCACAAACACAAACAAAAATAGTAAACTAATGTAAATAAAACCAATCAAAATATATATAATTCATAATTTCATCCTCACAATCATTTATCTAAATATATTTAGATATTCAAACCATCATAGTCGTTCTCAATCACACGCATTCATCACACTCACTCATCCACAACACCTAATATTCTAGACAGACTCTTCTGGAAAATTATATGGAATTCTTGACCTCTAAAGCTAGCACCTGAATATGTTTTCTTGGTTACTGGGTCATAGACGAATCCTAAGAGTCTTTTTCACCTCTGGATTTTCTTGCCTATTCCTTTTTTTTGGTACCGACACACCAGGGTAACCCCTACATACACATATCAAAGAGCTGATGGCTCAATCCACCTAGTGATAAATGCAGTAGAAGTTTCCATCGATCTCTCATCACATGGTAGTCTTGTCTAAATGACTAAAATACCATTAGAAGTCTAGATACCCCATTTGATATCTCTAGATTTCCATATGTACACTAAAGTTATACCAAATAGTACCTCGTGGTAACTATCTAGCTTACACACAAAAAACACACAACCAATCCAAGAATTATACAACATATCAAATCAATCTCATTAACATCAATCAATGTCGTTTTTATTTACATTAGCTCCCTATCATCACAATTTTCTTGGTACCACTACCATCAACACAATTCCTTGACATCTTTGCCATCATAATTTCTTGTGATCTAAGTCACAAATCATAAACATATTTCACAGCATCACATCACCAATCTCATTTCACAATTCAATTCTAATCACAATACATCACCAAATCGCACATCACATAACTAAATAGTTTAATTATATAACAAATATCTTATAACATTTTATCATATTTCACATATATATACTCTTTTAATATAATTTAGAACATGAATGATTATCCAAAAAGAATAAATTTTCGCTCAAGCAAAAATAACTTCGAACACGTTTCGCTCATCTCCCAGAATGACCTATAAACACTCAAAAATTCATATCTTATGTTTTACACATTATTTTTATGTGAAATAAAAAACATTAATTAGTTAACATCTAGGGATAAAACTTTTATGAAGGAGACTTTTCCAAATTTGTAACCAAAACATCCTAAAAAAGGTTCGTAATTTCAAAGCAAATAAATTTCATGACGGTTTGACCTTTAATTACAAAAAAGTTTGTATCTTAGAGTTATACATATCCTTTTTACGTGAAACAAAAACTATTGGTTAGATAACATCTAGGCCTACAAATTTTATGCAGAACACTTTTCGAAATTCAAAATAAAACCAAGTTAAAATAGGATCGCAATCTTAGAGCGAAACCCAATTCACACATTCACATCTAATAATCACATAATTCTCATCAATTTAACATAAAAGTACCTCAATACACATAATCATCCAATCAATCATAACTAATTTTGCTTAATTAACTTTCCTTACCTTTAAAGGATCTCAAAAGAAAATTCTATTCGGATAGAATTAATCTACTCTTCACGCTCTTTCCCCTGGTGTTCTCGGATTTTCAAAGAGATAAGAATTGAAGGAGAATTCTTGGAAAGAATTGAGAGAAATTTGAGAGAAGGAAAATTAGGGTTTTCTATAAATAAGAGTGAAAAATGAGAGGACTAGGGTTAAATATACTATTTATAATTTCTCTCCTGCCTAAACAAGTTGGCTTAGGGTTTACCTAAAAGCGGGTCCTCACAAACCAGTTCTCAATTTTCAGAACCGAATTTAAAAATTGAGCGTTGATTTATGGACACCCACATTTTTGGGGATATCCACATGACACTCACAATCCACTTAACATAATGTATTTACATTCAGCAGACACTACTTAGTGCCAAAATGTTGTACTTAGTGAAATTAAGCAAAATTTTGCTGAGCACAACATTTTGACACTAAGTCGTATTCGTTGAGGCAAATACGATGCGTTTAGCGGATTGTAAGTATTATGTGAGTGTCCATAAAACATTTTTCTTTAAAATTTTGTCCTTGAATTAAGATTAGTAACATCAATTTTTCAAAGGAAAATAATAAATATACACCCATTTTTTTTACATACGGATGACTCATAAATAGTTAAACATATTATATTTATATTCAATGTTTCGTGCTTAATATAAATACGATACACTTACTAAAACTTTTTACAGAAACCATTTTCTTAGATTTAATTTTATTGGACTTTCCTTCGTACACTTAGTAATATACACTCAACGCAAATATACACTCAACGCAAATATGATATACTTATATATTTAAAAATATTACATAACTGGAAAAAAAAAAGTATATATATATATATATCATTATTTTTTTTATGTTTTTCATCGTGACTAAATCTAGGAACATCAAAGGAACATCAAAGCAAGTCTATTAAAATTCATACAAACTACATATGCTTAGCCCCAAAAATTAGGTAAAAAGGTCATAGTGATGGATGAACGTGGAAGTTGTGAAACCTAATTTTTTGCACCGGTATATAGTTTCATCTAAATATGTGGTTGAGAACTATGGATTGCACCTTTCTCAAAGTTGAGAATCAAAATTTATATTTGATATTTCAAAAGAAAAAAAGACAGCTACGTATTTCATCCAAATTTGAATCGATGCAACTCACCATTTTCAAGAAAGTAGTCATTTTTACAACTCACCCACACATGCGTATACTTATCAACCACTATAAATATCAAGACTAATTAAAGTGATGTTGAACAGTTTTTCCTATATAGCTTCTAATTTTTAACCTCTTTCCTTCTTTAAAAAGTAAATAAATTAAAAAAAAAAATAATTTTATAATTTTTTTCAGAAAAAGTTTTCTGTAATGTGTTTTAAGTTTCTATATTGAAGTCGATATCTAATATTTTCTTGTTTTTATTTTATTTTTTAAATTAAAAATTAGCATGTGCATATGAGACATCTCAATAGAAAATCCATCAAGTTGCCATATGCTTAAAAGGAAAAAAAAAGTACAATAAAATGGTGAGAGAAGGTAAGCCAACTCAGAAATAAAAGGCAATGAATTTTATAAGTCATCTATAAATTCATCAACGTTGATTTATGAATATTTATATTTACATAATATTTATAATCGACTTAAAAATAAAATATTTGTATTCAACAAATATTGTTGAGCGTCAAAATATTACGTTTAGTGAAATTTCGCGTGAAATTAAACAAAATTTCGCATGAAATTAAACAAAATTTCACGAAAGTATAGTATTTTAACACTGAACATTGTACGATATGGCAAGGTTTACATATGGCAAGGTACGTACTAAATTCTGACAACATTCTCAATTAGAAGTTGCTTCCCATATGGCAAGGTCCTACCACTAGCTCCTCGTACACTCAATACTATTATTATGTTTTTCAAATTAGAAAAAAAAAAAGTTAAAATAAGATATTTTTAAAATTTAGGTAATTTCATTAATATAAAAATATAAGAACCATAACTAAATAACAAAAGGACAAGATTAAAAGAAGGTCCTCTTTTTACAGCAATATGCAAAAAGTCTAAACTAACAACATACATAACACTTATTATATTTAAAATTTATTCATATAATATAATTATTTATTAAAATATTAAGTAATTTTTTTTTATATTAAGACTTTCTTATAAAAAAATTTCTTGATAAAGGTGTTGAATATTTTATATAAAGAGCCATGATCATAAAATATATACTTTAGCGTCATATTTATAGATATGCATAGTAAAATCGTAAATACTGACTAAATATTGAAATAATAACTGAATTTTACAAAGAAGTTTAAATATAGTTTAACATTTTTTACTATAGACTTTTAAAAACAAGATTAGATAGTTGAATCCAGGATTAGATAGGCTAATAATCTTTCATCTAATTCTTAAAATAGTTTTTGAAAAACATTTTATAAAACAAATTGAATAAAAGTACTCAAAATAAATTATAATAAAAAGTATTAAAATTATTATTTTTTAATTAGTTACTCAATTTAAATTACGTTTTCAAGTAATTTTTAAAAGGTTCTACTACTGAATTAAGATTACAATTAGTATTATCATTTTTACCTTATACAAATACAGTAGGTCATTGAAAAACCTCTTTAGTGACCCATGAGTTAGAGAATAAGTATTGTTTTTATCACCGTCCCACTCTTGGATTTCTAGAACATATAAAATCATTCCTAACTTATAAAAAAAGTTTATATAAGGATTACAAAAAGAAGATCTTATAGATAAAATTTATAATTGACCTTCCTTGGTAGAAAAACTAATTTCATTTGGAAGGATTTGCAAGATTGGTTTTCTCTCAAAATAGTTTAAATAATAGAAGAATATACAATATATTAACGAAGGATTTTATACATGCATAGAATAATAAATCCATGTATGTTTTTATTGTATTTTTTTAATTAATTTAGGTTTAGTTTCATGTACAAAAGCTATATTGTAATACAATTCATATAGAGAATGTTTAGTAGATACTCCCTTTCTAATATCACCTATCACATTGTATAAAGACAAGTACTTAGGTATTCTCCATTCCTTTGGAAGATTTGTAGAATTTTTAGTTGTTGTTGCAAGTTTTGTGTCTATTGATTCAATTGTATCTTTATCAATGTTTCACTTTGTGATGCCTTTAATCAACTACTCCTCATCAACACCTATATCAAACTTAACCTTTCTTACATTTTGATTAAGTGATTTATCAAGAACAACATGGGCAGATTCTTCAACAGTTCAAAGTCATTTATTATACACTCTATAAGCTTTGTTATTTAATGGGTATCCCAAAAAGATAATTTCATTAGCCTTAGCATCAAACTTACCAGCTTTAGTATCAATTTTACCAAGTGACTCCTTGTTGGTAAGAACAAAACATTTACAACCAATTGAGTTTTATATTTTTGAAAAGATCATAAGGAGTTTTTTTAAGGATTGATCTAATCAACATTCTATTTAGAACATAACCAATAGTAGATACAACATCTGCCCACAAAATATTTTGACAAATTGGATTCATTTAACATGGTCTTGGCTAGCTCTTAAAGTGATATTTTTTTCTTTTCAACTATCCCATTTTATTGAGGAGTTCTAAGTACAAACAAATTATGATTGATATCATGATTTTCACAAAAAAAGTTTAAAACTTTCATTTTGAAATTCCCTCCCATGGTCACTCCTAATGAAAATGATGTTTAGACCTTTCTCATTTTGTAAAAGTTTGGCAAGCTTTTTGAAGGCTTTTAAAAGCATCACTTTTTGTAGATAAAAATAGTGTCCATGTAAATCTAGAAAAATCATCAACATTAACCAAAGCATAATAATTTCCTTCTAGGCTCACAGTTCTCGAAAGTCCAAAGAGATCCATGTGCAAAAGTTCTAAGGGTTTGGTTGTAGACATCCTATTTTCAAATCAAAATATGCTTTTATTTGTTTTTCCTTTTGACAAACACCACAAATTCTATCCTTCTCAAATTTAAGCTTAGGAAGTCCAATTACAAGTTCTTTTAAAATTATTTTGCTAAGACGATGCATGAGTGTGTGAGCTACTCTTTTATCAATCCTCTTCTTTAGTTATAAGGAAAGTTAGGTTGTCAAATCATGCATGAATGTCTAGCATGTATAAGTTTTTAATCTTTTTTCTAATCAAATTTATCTTGCTACTGCTACGGTCACAAATCAAGAAATTAGTTGACTCAAAGATTATTTTTAAGTCTTTATTATATAATTAAGTAATACTTAGTAGATTATGCTTCAGCCCTTCTACATACACTACATTTTCAACGAATATTGAGGAGCTATTATCAATGCCTAGAATTCTCTCTTTATTATTATCTTCATAAGTGATACATCCTCCTATTTTGAAATGTAATGAATTGAATTTAATTTTGTCAACAATCATGGATACATCCTCCTATTTTGAAATGTAATGAATTGAATTTAATCTTGTTAACAATCATATTCATTTAATAAAAGCATGTAATGAAAGGAGTACTTAGATGATTTTAAAAATTAGCCTAATTCTTGAAACCTTTTCTTTCTTTCTAATTTTATTAAAAAAAGAGTTTATAAATCAATAATAAGTCTAAATGATAAAATAAAACTTTAACTCATTTTTCCCTTTAGTAACATAAAAAGATAAAGGTGGAAAAGGCCATCATCATGGTTCAGGAGTAGTGGATGAGGTGGGTTCAGGTGGTGGTGGTTGATTAGGTTAAGTTCAAGGGTCAAGGTCAAGTTGAGTTCTAGACTCAAATTTATTGAGGTTATGGCTTTGGTTCAAGTTAAGATTCAAGGTTTAGATATTCCTAGCATATTTACTTGACATGGACAAAGAGCAAATAAATTTTCCTATTATACTTAGAAGGCCATTTTTTAGGACTACAAGAACCAAGATTGATACTTATATTGTACATTGAACAGGAATTTGGAGATAGTTTAATAAAATTTAACATATTTGATGCAATTAGATATCACAAGAAGATCAGTCTTTATTTTGTATTAATATTGTGGATTATTTGATTGAAAGTGTAGTCTTCTTACTTGTAAATCCTTATATGTGCATTGTGTTTAATGAAAATTCATTATGGTTTAAATAACTTTTTAAATAATTTTATTTCTCTTAATAAATCTTGATTAAGCTAATTATGAATATTGAATGGATAAATTAACCCATTTGAGCATTGAGTCATTATATATTCTAGTGAGATTTCATTCTTGAATTTGAAATGTTAAAACTTGACTTAATTTTCTTTATTTGAACTTGATCACATGCAATTTTGAGAAATAATTTAGGTCTTCATTCTTTTGAGTCAAAGACAAAATAATCTAGCTTTAAATTATTCATTTGTTTATATATTTTAACCTAATTATCTTATTATTTGACTAAATTAAGCCATATTACAAACTAAACAAACTAAATAAGTAAAAAATCATATTAAACCTAAAATTTTAAAGATTTAAAGTTTTGAAATTGCATTTGAAATAATACTAAATAAGATAGAATAAAAATAAAATAATTTAAACTAATTTTGCTCAACAAGCATAATTTTCGCTTGACAGAATTATGATAGTGATAAATTATTAGTAGTAAATTAATTTTTCTAAATTTATTTAGTGAATAGAAATTCTACTTAGCGAATTAGCCAAATTATATAATAAATAAATAAATTTTAAATAATTATTTAATTTTCATCTTTCAATTCTTATATTTGATTCTTAAATTTCTTTTCTTAAATTCTTTATTTATACCGCGCCTTAACCTTAAACTCATTTCAAGTTAATTTAAAATTATTTTGATCTTAAGTTACATATATTTTAAATTTATTAAATTAGAATTTTTTTTCAAGATTATGGTTAATTTAATTTTGTATATATATGAATTGAGAGTAAATATTAATCTTAAACACTCGAGAGTTAACCTTTATAATTTTTTATTTCTTAAAATAAAGTTAAGATACTTTTCTTTAAAATATTTTTATTGTTGAGATTATTTAAAATTTTAACAATTTATCTAGAAGTTTATTAAATAAATATAAATTATAATTTTTAATTTTATTTTTCTTAGAAATACAAGAATTTGAGTATAGGAGAATATAATGAATATATTTTATATATTATCTTATTTATATTATAGGATTATTTTAATATATTTTTTATATAATTAATTATATTTAATATAATTAAATTAAATATTGATTAATTTATAAAATTTATTGAATATTTATTATTCTCTTTAGTTTGTTGTAATGCAATTTATTTTCTTGGTTGTTTTAATTATTCTTTTATAGTTTTACTAATTTTAGGGTTGAGTTTTTAATTGAATTCTTGGATCATTTTGGTTCTTTAATTTTCCGAACATTTATAATTTAATATTTTAATATAAATAAGATTATGCAGTTGAATTTGACTTTTTTATATATAATGAATAATTTTAAGTTTATATAATTACTTTTCGTATTATTAAATTATATTTTTTTAGATGGATTTGTACATGATTGTTCAATAATATTTAGTGATTGAATTATAAAAATTTAAAAAATAAATAGATATAAATTTATGGTTAAAATTTAAATTTAGAAATTAATATTTAATTATACAAGATTAAAAACAAGAAATTTACCATCTATTTTATATAGATTTTAATCCTTTACTACTTTTAATATTTTTAATCAATAAAAAATCATAAAATCTTCAAAATTAAATTTTAGATTTAAAATTTCAATACTAGAATATTTTTTACCTATGCTTCTCAACAACAACAACATAACATAAGACTCTAGTTACTACATTTTATCTTACCTTCAAACACATTTGATCATATGTTTATATAGTACTTTAGTTTATACACTATTTTAGTCATGTTGTTTCAATATTTTATTTCTAAAGATTGTTTTTATTATTTTGTAATGAATATTTTAGTTATTTTTAGATTTAATAGATTATAATATTCTTATATTTATATTGAGAGTTTTATATTATTTTGTGCTTGTAGGCAAGTAGTTTAACTTTTTAAACACAATAAGAAGGTATACAGAATATTAACGGATTAGTGAGAGATTTAGGAGACAATAAAAAGGGCAATTTGTGAGGGATTAGAGAAGGAATAGAAATGACAACTTTGTGAGAAATCAATGAAAACATAAAGAGGGAATATATGTAAGGGATTAGCAAGTTTTTTTTTTAATCGGTAATGACATATATATTAATAAAAATTGGTACTAGAAATACCAAAAACAATTACAAGATATAATTGAGTAAAAGTGTGCAAAAAACTAAATAGTTAACTAGATAATTATCTCTCTCCCTACTGAATAGTTACCAGATACTCACCAAGTAGATTATCCAACACATAAGGAACAAGACCAGGGATCTATACACCATTCTACAAAAGATCCAACAACCATTGAAACCTTAGACTTGACCCACAACCAAGAGTTCAGTTGAGTTAGAAAGAAAATTTCTTCTACATCTACTTTCTTATTGCGAAACAACACGTCATTCCTATGCTTCCACAAACTCCACACCACCCCAACCCATACCACCTTCCAATATATGTTAACCTTCTTGTGTTGGAAGTGCATGTAGTGTTGTAACAAATGTTGCTTGAGAGTTTTAGTTCTGCAAGTACTTATGTCAAACCACTTATAACATTTGTTCCAAACCACATTAGCTATCTTGCACTCCAAAAACAAATGTGAGATGGATTCCTCTTCCTCACCACATAACCCGCAACTAGTCACAGTCACCTGCACCCCCCTACCCCTCAACTTATCCCTCGAAGCAATACCTTCTGATGTTGCTCTCCACACTAAATGTAATGCCTTAGGGATAGCTTTAATCTTCCAGAGCTCAATAAAAAAACTTTCAAAATCTCCTTGTAACTCATTCTGAATAATGGAATAAGCTGATTTAACACTGAACAATCCCTTGTCATCCCTCTTCCAAACTCATTTATCTTCTCCTTCAATAGTAGGTTGTTTCAATATAATGAAGTCCATGAGTTCTTTTACCAAATCTTCTTTCCACCTGAACCAAGGTCTTCTCCACGCCAGATTCCAAACCCACCGACCATCTTGCCAAGAGCCCATATGATTGATAAGACCATGTTGATTACGAGAATTCATAAACAGCCTACTAAACTTCACATCTAATGCCTCTTCTCCAGCCCATTTATCTTGCCAAAATAATGTAGCTTTACCGTCACCTACCACCATACTCATATTTTTTGCAAACCAGCCTTCACCTTGCTCATTAACCCCACAGATCTTTCTTAAATCCTTCCACCATGCTGAACAAGCTTTTAACTTGTTTTTTATCCTCTAACCCTCTTCACCCTCCATACTTAGCTTCTAATACCTGCTTCCAGATCCCTCTATTCTCCTTTACTAGTCTCCAATTCCACTTAGCAAGTAATGCATCATTAAATGATCCCACATCCTTAACATCAAGCCTTCCTTGACTCTTGGGTTTGCAAACAGTTTCCCAACTAATTTTCCTCGCTTCACCTTCCCCACCCCACAAAAATCGTCTTTGAATATTCCGAATCTCATGAGCTACTGCTACTGGTGCTTTGAAAAAAGATAGATAATATAGGGGTAAAGATGTTATTACCGATTTGACTAAAGACACCCTTCCACCAATTAGCAAGTAATTAATTGCAAGGACTTGGTGAGTGATTAATTACAATGGGTAAGAACAAAATTGGGAAAGGAATAGTTAAGAACATCTTGCAAGAGAATAGAAAAAGATTAGTGTCAATACCCAATTTCGTCCGAGGATTATATTTTTTTAAAAATAAAAAAAAATTGAAAAAAATAAAAAGGTAGAAAAATATATATTATTATGTTTGAAAAATGCTAAAAAAAATATAGGATAATATTTTATAGATATATAAAAAATACATTTCTAACACTTTTTTTTTAAAAAAAAAAAAAAGAAAAATTTACAAAATTATAATAAATAAATAAATACAAAAAGAGGACCCAAATAAAAATAAAGTATAGATAGAAAAAAAAGGGGAACCCAAATCAAAAAAATGATGTATAAAAAAAAAAAAAAGAGACCCAAACCAAGGAACCTTGGCCCAAAAGAAATAACCCTAATTTTAACCTAAGGTAACCCTAAAAGTAAAAGGATGACAGTAATAAAAGGGGAGAGGGTGGCTGTAAATTGGGACAGAAGAAAAGTGGCACAGGAAAAACAGGACACGAAAAAAAAAAAGGAAGAGGCAGGTGAGGAGCAAGCATCTCCTCCCATACAGGAATTTCGGTGTGCCAGAATCAAGGTAAATTTCATAATCAGTAATTGCATGTGAATGTGAAAATAACATATACCTCCCCACTTGTTTTTCTTGAGCAGCTAGCTATGTCTTTTGCAAAGTTAATGAGTGTCTAGAGAAATTAAACACTCAGAACTGAAATATTTTTCTCTTTTAAGTTTTGAATATTCTTGCTTGCTAGCCATCGATTCTTAGGCCACGAAATCAGGTAATAACTGAGTAACAAACCTCTTTTTGTTTTGAATGTCAATGCTCTGTAAGTTGTTCCTGAGTGAGACGAAGGTGGAGTGTTGATAGCACAAAACCCATTCCCATTCATCTCCATCTCAGGTCTCCTTCCCAAGTGAATATTCTACAAGAGAAATCCATGTTGAGTTCCTGGGATAGAAAGGTTCTCATCATGGGGAAGACCTAGTGTGAGAGAAACACCATTTCCATGGAACCTTGAAGCCAGTTGCTCAGTAGCGACGTTGAATCTGCTTCCATTGTCTTCCATGGTGAATGCGCTAAACCCCCGCTCCCAACATTCATCGTTTGATCCTTATTTTAACTATAGAGTCACTCTGGTTTTTCTTACAAAGAATAGATATATGATTTTCTGGAACTGGGAACTGGTTTGATGACCGAACTTGGTATCCCCTTGGTCGTGTGATTGGTGGGACTGTGTATCCTGGTTTTACATTGATAGCAGGCACTTTATGGTGGATATTCAATTCCCTAAACATACCTCTCTTAGTTGAAACTATCTGTGTGTTTACTACATCTATATTCTCAGCCTTTGCTTCATGGGCAACTTATCTCCCCACAAAAGAGGTTGCAGGACTCGTTCCAATGGTGATGTTCTACACTGTGTTGATGTTGTTTTAGGGGAATATTTCCAGATTTTGATTCTAAGTGGAAGGGGTGGGCCCCATACGTCTTCATCCAAGAATCTATTTATCCATACAACCACCTTTTCTTATTTTTTATTATCATTTTCTTTGTTTTTATTTATTTATCAAGTTATTATAATTTATGTATTTATTTATTTATTCATTTATTTTAGTTTAGTTTATTTTATTGTATATATTTTTCTTTTCTTTCATTTTATCATTTTTTTATTTTTTTTACTTATTGTTATTATTTTTACTTATTATTATTTTATTATTTATTTATTCTTTTTTTTATTCAAATTAATCTATTCATTATATAATAATAAAAAATCTTGATCATTTGTTATATAAAAAATAATTAAACAAATCAAAATTTTAATTTAATATTTTTTGCCTTATTTATAATTTGTTCGATAATTAATATTCAATCTGTTACTAAAAAAAATAAAATTATGTGAATTCTAATTATATATATGGTTGCACACGTCATTGAATATTTAGTATTCAATTATAAAAATGATAATTTTAATATAGATATCGAATAACAATAGTAATATGTTAATTTAAATTAAATAAATTTTTGTGAATATTGAATTATGATGTCAATATTATATCATTTTATCATAAGAGGGATAAGGGTTAAGTATGATCACACGCATCATCTTATACCTCATATCCTATCTTTTATTAACAATTTAAATATATATATTTTTCTTTTAATTTTAATTAATCTATTTATGACTGATATGTCATTATATGTTTTATATTTTTTATTTTTTTAAAGTTCACTCAAATTATAATCTTATATTTACTAATGATACTATAATAAATCATTTCTTTATTTTAAATTTTTTTTGTACCAACTTTTTATATAATTGTGAAGTTTACTCTTCCTTTTCATATTATAAAGTTGTCCAAATGTTTGTACAGTCATATACATTGTCTTACATCAAATGCTTATAATATTTTTATATCACCTATATATAAAATAATCATTTAAATATATGTATGGCTATACACGTCATCTTATATTTGTTATCATAGAAGGAGATTGCTATCATTCTGTTCAAAGTATTTTCATAATGATCAAGATTATCAAACAGTGCAAGAATATTCAAAATATCAAGACCAGAAGGAAATAAAGGATCAAAGAAGACGTTAGACTAGATTTAGAATTGAGAATCAAAAAGGAAACATCACTCTGCTCAGAAGGTTCTCAAAGTAAAATTCAATTAATTATAAAATTTTTTTTCAAACACTATAATCAATTATGTGTTTTGAGTAATCGATTATGGAACAGGGTTTTTGGAAAACAAGTTTTTATTACTGGAATAATCGATTATGCCTTGTGAAAATGAAAAAGTTTGTGTTTCTGTAATAATCAATTAGATAATCGATTACATCTGTGAAATTAGAAAATATGCTTATGTGATAATCGATTACATAATCGAGTATGAGCTTTTCAGGAAAATGATGCTTTGCTGTGATAATCGATTACATAATCGATTATGAGCTGTTCAGAAACATGATACTTGCTGTGTTAATCAATTACATAATCGATTATGAGCTGTTCAGAAACATGATACTTGCTGTGTTAATCAATTACATAATCGATTATGAGCTTTTTGGAAAATATGCATCTCTGGAACAATCGATTATATAATCGATTATCTGTAGCTTTGAAAAGTTTTTCAGCACGGGGATAATCGATTATTCAATTAAGATAATCGATTATGTTCGAGGATTTTCGAAAATTATGAACGTTGCACAGAATCCTTCGAAAATATAGAGATATATTTTATATGATTCTGAACGTTGGAGGGTGATTCTGTGCATCTTATTTCAAATTAAAACAGTAGAAAAATATTATATATTTGATTATTATTGAATGATTTTAAAATATACGTTTTCATTGAATCTTTTTGCTCTCCTGAACTGAGTCACAAGACTATCATTTTTATCAAAGAGAGAATATTATTTTCAGTAGAAAATCATCTTTGAAGGATCTTTGAGAAACCCTGAGCAGAGCAGTGCCACAACTTTGATATCCTCACAT